>MU188648.1:7829-60311 GCA_016904865.1 Pissodes strobi
AAGATTCGGAATGTAGGTGACACTAGGAGGACGAAGAATCGCCCTGAGGAAAATGGGACATGGGGCTTGGGACTAGGCTTTTCATGCTTAAACAAGCATATGCACCGGATTCGGAATGTAGGTGATGCTAGGAGGACGAAAAATTGTCGACTCGTGTTTATGCCGACTGTCCTGAATTAGCAAACATACTTAATCCCCTGCGCGCATTTGAAATATTTATTTGGAATGATATTTTGAAAATAATAGTGGAATATACCAAGAAGATACACTACAGAATCAACGATTTTATCTGAGACAGGTATAGAACCCAAAACATTACTTGAACTTTATATTATAGCTGGAGCTTTGAAAGATGATCACTTGGCTACTAAAGCTATGTTTGATACCACCTTTTGTGGGACGAAATATCAATGAGTTGAACATGTTTTTAACTTCTGATATCTTTACGTTTTGATGATAGTGATACCCGGGAGGAAAGAACAATAGTACCTACCTAGAGTTGAACAGAAGATATTTGAAATCAGTTTATAGATGTGTGTAGAAGCTGGTATAAAGCTAGTTCGTATATCACTATCGACGAACAACTGGTGGGATTTCGTAGTCACTGTGCATTTTGAATGTACAGGGTGGCCCGTTTATAATGGGATGACGCCATATCACAAAATCTGCGGGGTGTACCAAAAATTTTTTTAATACAAAAGTAGTTTGAATTTTCTTAGATTTTAAAAATATTAGGTATTTTTGTATATATGTTCGTATTTTCGTGGACAAGTATCAACTACCTTACTTTAAGTAGAATACCCAGTATATTAAGGCATTTTTGAATTCCTCAAAAAATTCTAGATATGTTTTAAATATAATATCCTATATCTAAGTCTAACCATTTCTGACATATTTTGAGTATTATGTCAAAAATGACGTTTGCAGGTCTAAATATAACTATCTAAAACTCCTATTGAAAGCCTTTATTATTTATTTGGAGTTGGTTTCCTTGTAGAAGGGGATCTATCTTCGTAGTCTGTGTTGGCACTTTTCTAATAAATAATACAGGATGATCAAAAACTAAATTTAAAAATTCAAAGGAAAACATCGTTAAAAGTCATTTTTATTCAAATAGAAATCCCATATTTTTATAATTTTATCTTATTTGGCTTTAAAAATAAGGGTGACTTCGTATTAGGTTGTCTATTCGAAAAACTTGTAATTTTTGAAATATTGGCAATTTAACATTTTTCTATTGTAAAAATGCTATACGGCTTTTAAGTCTTGTTATTAGTTGATCATGACGGCGAGGCGTGGCGAAAAAAAAAACAATAAAGCACAACAGAAATGACACTATTTCTTGTCTTTTGACAATACACCCACTTATTACCCCAGCCCCCTATTTGTCGGGCGCAGCTGTTCTAGCAGATACAACAGTCATTCTTTTGCATCGTGTGTGGCAACCTTAGTACTAAAATCTCCACCGCATAGGTAGCCTCCTATAATGTGTCTAGAAATTTAAAACGCAGGCCAATGGTAGTGTTCTTCTCTATGCTAAAATGCGATATTAATAATTAGTTGTAAATTATAACGTAACCAGGTGCAGTGTAATCAAGAGATCAAAAGGTTTGCCACGTGCACATCAAACTTTCTAACCCAAACTGCTACGGACGTACCGATGGCTGGTCTAAAAATAGGAGGATACCTATGCGGTTGGGATTTTAACACTATAGGTTACCACACACGATGCAAAAGAAAGTCTGTTGTATCTGCTCGAACAGCTGCGCTCGACGAAAAGTTAATAACTTAATCGTCCCGGCTGAGGTAATAAGTATTGTCAGACGACAAGAAATATTGTCATTTCTGTGGTGCTCGATTGTTTTTTTCGCCACACCTCGCCGTCATGGCCAACTAATAACAAAACTTAAAAACCATATAGCATTTTTACAATAGAAAAATGTTAAATTGCCAATATTTCAAAAACTACAAGTTTTTCGAATAGACAACTTTATACAAAGTCGCTCTTATTTTTAATGCTAAATAAGATAAAATAATAAAAATAGGGGTTTCCATTTGAAAAAAATTACTTTTAACGATTTTTTCATTTAAATATTTAATGTTAGTTTTTGATCACCCTGTATTTATTTATTACAAAAATGTCAACACATACCACTAAAGAAGATCCCTTTCTACAAGGAAATCAACTCCAATTAAATAATAAAGGATTTCAATAGGAGAAATTGATAGTTATATTTAGACCTGCAAACGTAATTTTTGACATAAAATTCAAAATATGTCAAAAACGGTTAGACTTAGGTATATGATATTATATAATATAAAATATAATATCTAGAATTTCCGAGGAATTAAAAAATGCCTTAATATACAGGGTATTCTATTTAAAATAAGGCTGTTAATACTTGTCCACTAAAATTTACGTAAATTCAAACAACTTTTGTATTAAACTTTTTTTGTACACCCCGTAGATTTTGAGATAAGGTGTGTATAATAAACGGGCCTTCCGGTACATACCAAATCAGCAAGTCAAATTTGGTCTGAAGCTTGTTCTGTTGTGTGATGATTCTACAAAATATTTAGAGACGCATCTCCTTACATCGGAAATTCAACTAAAACAGATGGATCCTTATTAGTGAATTTGAAACATTGACAAAATAAATCCATACATACACGATATGATACTACTTCCTTAAATAATTGCGTTAAAATCCGTTGATATCCCGTCGTAGTAGTAAGATCATCTAATTTGAAAATATCCTTTTACCATATTGTCTTTCGGAAAAAGTGAAGGGAGTCACAGATGTGCTTGCCGTAAGAGTAAATATTTAGTATTAGGAGGGTTTCAGGAGCTTAAACTCTAATTTTGTTTCGAGAACATGTTTGTCAACAATGTTAACTTCGCTTTATATTTTTATGTATGGTTTGGCAGCATTCCCTTGGCTGAGAAATTATTGAGCGCCCCTTACAATCCTTTAAAAATGGCTTACAAAGAGGGGTTTTATTTATATTGAACCTTATTAGAAAAAAGGACCAGCTCTTCATTTGGGACCCGAATTAGCCCATTGAAGGCAATTTTTTCCTGTAATCGGTTTATAAAGCTTTTGTACAGAGCAGGGAAATCCTCAAAATTATATTGTACTTTTCGGATTATTATGATTCTTATTTTCAGACAAAAAATGGATCATTAGAAAATCACGTCCGAGATCTTTTCTACCTGCAAAACATATTGCTTCACTGCCAATTTTGGGCAGGAAATCATGTCTCTTATTAGAATTAATTTATTCTAATAATTATTGTGTTATTATTGTCATTATTAAAGGAAAATTTGCCAATAATTTAATTTAGATACCTTACTAAGCGCTTTTTGTGGAAGAACACTTTTTACATCTATTATTTCAGTATTTATGGCATAGGATTTGAGAGATTAGTTGCGTGATAATAATTGTATTGTCTGACGGATATATGGAAAGCCACCATCGTGTTAAATAAAACTAATTATCAGTCAAATAAGATAGAAAGATAAGGCCCTGCGTCTTATCTCTAATATACCTTTTTATTCTAGGTGAGGATTCACTTTCCGCATGTTCAATCATGAAGATGGGCAGTAACGTAAAACATGGTTTGCATTGTGCCCTGTTCTTGTCGATTATATGTTTAATGGAATACTTTGCTTTGAAAAAAGACGGAGGAATAATAGTGCCATCATTGAGATTGGATCCTTGGATGCAATATGGGATATTTTTCACTTGTGTGTTGTATGGTTTAAGGTTCATCACCCTACTGGCTTTGCCTCAAGTGTTTTTCAATTTTATTGGATTGATGTTTTATAATGCTTTCCCAGGTATGTTTAAATCTCTATAAGTGCATCTTACAACTAGGGTATTCAGAGTTATATAAAAACGTGTCCTTCCTTGAAATATTAGGCAAATTTCTAGATTTAATAGTTTGGGCTAGTTGCCCACGAATGTAAAGTTTTATTAGTATTAGATATGTGTAATTTATGTTTGTTTGATCTCATTTTATTTTTATTTAAACATTTATATCGGATAAATAGCTTAGTTATAGTAAATAACGACCGTGTTATTTGTTTATTGGAACAAGTCACGAGCTTCTTTGGGTCAGGCTTTTATTGCTAATATTTTGCAAACCAACTTAGCCTCATAAACGAACTAAAATGTCTATTAGGAATCAACGTATTCTATAGTGGCATAGGTCTTGTGGATTGCTTAAGTCTATTAATTACGTATATAAATAAGTTGCCTAATGTTTAGTACCTATCATAAAATATGGATAAGGGGAAGATTTAGGGTAAAACCATCCAGAACTAGCTTCATTGGACGAGGGTAGGCATTTTTGAGGTCAAGCTTTTTATTGCTAATATTTTTAATTTATTGTCAGGTTTCCAGACCAACTTAACCTCATAAACTAACGGACTATTAGAAGTAATTAATGCCTATAAGTTAAGTATCCTAAAATAAGGATAAGGTGTAGATTTAGGGTAAAACCATAAAGAATTAGTTCCATTGGCGGAGGGAAGGAATTTTTGAAGTCAGGATTTTTATTTTCAATATTTTTAATGTATCTTCAATTTTCCAAACTAACTTACCCTCATAAACTAATTAACTTGTCTATTAGGAATTAACGTAAATTACAATGACGCAAGTATTATTGTGAATCGCTCATATCTATTAATTACCTATACAAGCTGCCTATTTGTTTAGTATTCTAAAAGAAGGACAAAGGGTATATTTAGGGTATAATCGTCCAGAACTAGTTTGATTGGACGATGAAGGAATCTCTGAGGTCAAGCTTTTTATATTAGTGTCAGTTTTCCAAACGAACTTACCCTCATAGACTAAGGAACTATTAGAATTAATTAATGCATATATAGGAATGGCCAAAGGTCTGGAATAAAATTCATATCTTTTGAGCAAGCACTGTTTTCAAAAAATGCTGAAACACGGTAACTGATTATGAGTTTTTCACATTTTTCGGTTAAATAAAAAAAATACCAACCCCCTAATCCCTAGTTACCCCAACCTTTTTTTCCAAATGGAAACCTATGTCTTGTAGGGACTCGTTGAAATGCTCATGAAAAATGGAATCCAGCCATACCGAGTAAACAACTTTTATGTTTGAAATAACCAGGATTGTAGAGCCTTACAAAATAACTACTGTAGAAAGGGATTATTGGGAAATATTAATAACAGATAAAGAATTTGAACCGTTATATTATTATTGTGGCTAGGGCAAAAAATAAGGAAATTTGAAACATTATTATTGTTGCTAGGGCAGAAAATAAGGTATTTGTGTGTCTTTTTTCATTTACCAGGCTGTTCAGGGTAATTGTTTACTTTAGTTGTAAATCGGAAGTCTGAATATTAGTATCGTGTCAAAAACCTAAATTTTAAAATCACAATGTTATTGTCGGAAAGGCAGCGTATCGAAATCTGGATGTGGAGACAAAATACGTGAAGTGTGTGATTTATTTAATGCAAAATATTCCGAAAACCAAATCTCACAAGGGACAGTTACGTGATTTGCCCAAATCTGGTCGGATAGTTGCTTTGGATGACGATAAAAAATTAGAAAGCATTAGAAATTGCTGAAAATCCTCATACTTCAACGGTTTCATTGGCTCGTAGTCAGGATATTCCGCGAACTACAAATCGAAGGTTCTTAGGAAAAGATAAATATCATCCGTATAAGCTTGTTTAAGTGCTATTGAAAGACGATTATGATAGGCGTTTGGAATTTTGTGAGGAAATGATGAGGTGGTGTGACGACAACAATGACTTTCCACTGCATGTAATTTTTTTGGATAAGGCTACGTTCTATTTAAATGGAGTGGTTAATAGGCACAATTATTCCTTTTGGTTTCAGGAAAAGCCATACTGGATATCAGAAGCGCATACGCAGCGTCCTCAAAAAATGAATGTATGGGCAGGTATTATCAACAATAGAGTTTTGGGTCCATTTTTATTTAAAGAAAACCTTACGGCCGAACACTACCTAGACTTCCTAACATTTCCTCATAGAATAGATCCAGAGATAAATGATGCAAGAATTTGGTCCCAACAAGATGGCGCTCCTCCACATTTTCATATTAATGTTCGCAGATACTTAGATCAAATGTTTCCAAATCGTTGGATTTGGAGACGCAATACAATTGAATGACCCCAGATTACTTTCTTTGAGTATATTTGAAAGAAATAGTTTATCAGGATAGACCGAACAATATTGCAGATCTACAGCACAAAATCACGGTGAAGATACGTAATATATACCACCTGAAGTCATTCGTAATGCTGTGGACAGCTTTTACTATCACCTAGGAGAATGTCAGACAGTAAATTTTCAGCATTTGCGGCATTAAATCACCTGTGAAGAATTTAATAAAGTTTAATTTTATAAAAACCTGGTTATTTTAAATTAGAAAAAACCTGGTTATTGCAAACATAAAACTTGTTTATTTGGTAAGGCTGGATTCCATTTTTCATGTGCTTTTCAACGAGCCCCCTCAACGCCCCCCACAAGACACAGGTGTTTATTTGACAAAAAAGTTGGAGTAACTGGGGGTTAGGGGGTTGAGAATTATTTTTCATTTAACCAAAAAATAGGAAAAACTCAAAATCAGTTACTGTGTTTCAGCGTTTTTTGCAAACATTGCTTGCTCAAAAAATATAAATTTTATTCCAGACATTTGGCCATTCCTGTATCTTTAATACCCTTAAAGGAGGATAAGGGGCAAATTTAAAGTAAAATCGTCCAGAATTAGTTCCATTAGATGAGGAAAAGAATTTTTTCGGTCAAGCTTTTTATTGCTAATATTTTTTAATTTTGTGCTAATTTTCCAAACCAACTTTCCCTCATAAATTAACGAACTATTTGAATCAACGCAAATTGCATTGACGTAAGTATTACGATTTATTTAAGTCTATTAATTACGTATATAAGCTACTGATATGTTTAGTTTTAGTATCCTACGAGTAGAATAACTGGTAGATTTAGGGTAAAACTAAGCTGGACGAGAGTAGGAATCTTCCAGAACAGGTTTTCTGTAAACTTAATTGAAATAGATGGTAAAATTAATTAATAGGTAAAGTTAGGCTTAGGCAAAGGGACATTGGTTAGTTTTGGTTTGCTTGGGTTGGCTTTGGGTTTCGCTAATGTGTATACAGCGAACTTTCCTGATCCCATAAGATTCAATGTTCTGGTTGTGATAAAAAAAACGTTGTGCTTAAGACCACACGACAAAAATGAATGCTTCAATAAGGCAAATTGATGAAATTTAAGCACTCTTTTGTGTTCCATGTTTACGAAATAATAATATTTACTCCAGATTATTCGGTTTTCCAGTTATAAAATGTTTAGTGGTAACGTGTCATGTCAAAACTCGCAATGGCGAAAAGCTTAAATTCAACTAGGCCATTTCCAAAGACCTTTCTAATACGGTTTTTGGAGTATAATCTCGTTCAGTATCGACTTTTCTAAAAAAAAAATAAGAAATTATTTTTTTTTTATCTGTAATATGATGTGTTTATATTTTCCCGACATTTTCGATAACATTTCGAGAGTTTTGCCCCAATTTTTTGAATCCTTACGACTTTTTCGGCACTAGAATTACCAAAAGACCATTTTCAAAAATACAGGAAAATACGGTTCAAATAATTTCAGGAGTGATTCTACATAAGAAAATAATTTATTTTCTCCTATGAACATATGCCCGGAAATACATAGTTGCCAATGGGCACAGGGTGTCAAACATTTAAAAAAAAATCGGTTTTTTATTATTATCTTAAATATACTGGTTTTTCTTTTATTGAAATTTGGTAGTGTTATTTGTAGCAATAGAGGGCTTAATTGGATTAAAAATTAAAATCCAGTGGCGACCCGGGAGGCATTACACCGAATATTATTGACAAAAGAATTTGCGCCACTGACTTTTTTAAATATTTTGTATTTTTTTCGTATTAAGAAACTAAAAATACAACATTTTTGCCTCTTCAACTGTTTACGTATCTTGCTTCGTTTTCGAGAAAAAAAAAATAAAAACTAGTTTATTACATTTCTTTAGCTTTAGAGCAACAAATTCTACATCAAAAGCTGGTTAGCCACTATTATTTTTCTGGAAATCAATAGTTTATTTTAGTCATAAAAATTGTTATAATAAATTATTATATATACAAAATATCATCCTTTCCCTTATCGATAAAGTGTTGTTCACAGATGAAGCAGGATTTACGTGCCAATGCGTTGTTAATTTTCATTAGAACCATATGTGAGCCGACGAAAATCCCCATGAGATTTTTCAATCACAGAGAAAAAAATAAACCTTTATTACATCCCGCGATGACAGTTGCAATAATTTATTATAGCAATTTCCATGAATAGAATAAACCATTGATTTCCAGAAAAATAATGGTTACCACACCAGCTTTTGATGTAGAATTCGGTGTAATAAAATGGTTTTTATTTTTTTCTCGAAAACGCAGCAATATACAAAAACACTTCCAAATGCAAAAATGGTGTATTTTTAGTTGCTTAATTCGAAAGGAATATAAAATAATTAAAAAAGTCAGTGGCGCACATTTTTTTTGTCAATAATATTCGGTATGTTTCCCCCCGGGACGCCACTGGACTTTATATTTTTAACCTAATTAAGACTAAATGAGCCCCCTATTATTACAGACACCCCCAAATTTCAACAAAATCGGTAAAAGTATATTTAAGATATTAATAAAAAATCGATTTTTGAAAAAAGTTTGGAAAGGTAACTGGTTTTTATTTTTTTTTCTCGAAAACGTAGCAATATACGAAAACAATTCAAAAAGCAAAAATAATGTATTTTTAGTTGCTTAATATGGAAAAAATATAAAATGTTTTAAAAAGTCAGTGGCGCACATTTTTTTTTGTCAATAATATTCGGTATGATGCCTCACGGGAGGCCACTGAATTTTTAATCTAATTAAAGTTAAATAACCCCTTATTATTACATGTAACACTACCAAATTTCAACAAAATTGGTAAAATGATATTTAAGAAATTAATAAAGAAAAACGATTTTTTTTTAAACTATGCATTTCCGAACCTAGGTTCATATGAAAAAAATTTCATGTTTTCTTATATATAATGACTCCTGATCCTGAAATTATTCGAAGAGTATTTCCGGACACCCTGTATACATCTTGATATACACGTTAAAAAAAATACTCGACATTCTTCGATTCTCTCCAATTTCAATAGTCCAATCCAGAAAATTTTGAAAAATCGCCCATTTGGGGTAATAATTCGAAGACAAAAATCGGATCACTGAAGATAATTAATTATTGTCGGCGACCCTCAAATATTGCCTAGAAACGTGACAAATTTAAAATTTACCCTCCAAACTTCTATCGAGAAATAAAAATGATATACGTAAATGATGAAGCGTTACGCAGCCGAGCGTTACCGCGCCACGCATGATGGCTCAGTCTTATTTTCTACCCAGGAAAAATTATTAGAAGGTTTCGTCTAAAAAAATGCTACGAGCTGGCTATAAATATTGGTTTCAAATATTTTAGAGAAGTTAGACACAAAGACACTCGTGTGAAAGTACGCTCGGCGTACTTTCAATACTTATAATGTAATATACCTACTATTGTTTAAATTTTTATGTCGATGGTTAATAATCATTATTTACTGTTTGTTATGTAATATCATTCTTATGGCCTTATTGCGTGAAGAAGAAAATGCACTTAAATGATTAGGACTTCCTTGGTTTAGCTTTTTTCTATCTGTTTCAGCCTTAATAAAAGTTATTGTGGCACAACCTTAATCTTGTAATTTACCATTCTCATCCTTAGCAAAGAGACCATCAAATATTTTATTCACATTTAAAACAAACTTGGTAACTTCAAATCAGGATCTAACCTGTTTCAGTACTGATCAATGATACTGCATACCAACGCCAAGTGCAGTACCACAATATTCTAACCATAGAATGCATTTGGTACCGCGATGATGTATATCGAAAAAAGGAACGAACCTTTGAGATACTTGATACTTCAGTGTCAACACAGACAGGATATTTCTCTTTGCCATTATAATATAAAATCTAGCATTGAAGAACAGTCATATTCCATATGACTTGATCTCAACAGATCCGTGCGTACCTCTCAAAAAATCCTTATATACACAGTCAAATGCAGTAGTCAAATCTGTGAAAACTCCCATACACATTGTCTCAAAATTATGTGTGTATGTGACTTTAATTTTGTCGTAGTAGTCGTCATGTGGTAAGTTTAATTTTAATTTATAAGAACAAGCCTTGAATTTCCATGATTTCATACAAATTCGTCCGTCGAATACACTGACTTTTCAAAAGCCTAATGTCAACATCCATAGCCCATTGGCTTCGTGGCTGATTGGCTTCATACTTTGACGTCGTATGCAGGTAATGATCAATATCAACTTTTGTGGTTTTGAATGAAGTGAAGTAAAGAAACTTTTAATACAAACGAAAATTTTCTTATTTTCTTCAATGGATATAATTCAATTCATTGGCAGCCTCTATAGAGGCGTAAGGCATAAATAGGTTACATTAAACTCCACGTGTCTTGAAATTCATTCAAATCCTCTTGTAAATATTTACAACTTATTGAGAAAATTAAGTAATTAGCTCATAGCTGATCTTACAGTGACATCATCTAATTGATATGTTCTGTATACATACGGATTAAAAAAATATCAGTTTTAATATTGTGAATTATAAAGCTACCATTTCAGTAAAATTCCCAAATTGATAAGCCGTCAGTCAGTAATCCTCCTATAAAAGCCTAATTTATGGTTCCGTGCTAGAATAACGTTCAAACATAACTGACATGGATGAGTCCATAGTATTGCGGCAGTTACAAAAATATTGATGATAAAAGTGACCTAATCGGATTATTGCTTCATGTGGGAACTATGAATACCTACTCAATAACAAGGCCTTAGTGCTTGTAATGTGACGTCATCCATGCTGGCCGTGCAATTTTAGTCATATAAGGGGACATATACATTAATATTTATGAAAACTATCAATAGTCAACATGTTTTAAGGAACGCTAGCTATATGAAATGTGAAATCCCAAAAATTATGTTTGAGTTTCCAACTCCCCTACACCTACGCCTTATAAGGAAAGTGCATGTTATTTTAGGAGAGTGCACGAACAACGTGGTAGTATTAGATAATTAACTAAATTAATTACGAAATACCACATTATAAAAAGAGGAAAGAACATCTTATGGAAATATGTTTTTACAATATAGGAGAAATTGTAATATAAGAGATACATTCTTTATATATAAGCATCTGTGCCGGTTAAGGCTGAAAGTTGCACTATTTCTCGCATTTATATCCACTTGAAAAAATACTACTTATTTATTTTAACTGAACTTTAATTAAAAATTATTTATCAATATTTACAAAGTGGCCAACTGTCGTTGGCGCCAAATACTGGGTCGACGCAGCGACCATATTATTGATTATACTTATTGACTTATTGACTATTCGACGACTACTCATGATCGCGCACCGCGCTCTGGAAGAGACGCAAAGCCTAATCTATAAAATGCACACTTGCAAAACGCAACATACCGCCCCCCTTGAAAGTACCCACTTACTTTCAATAAAAATTAAAGAGGCAATTCTAAAAAACTACCTTAAAACTATTTATACCATTACAATAAAATAAACAAAGAAAACACATTACGTAGCTATACTTAAAAATTATTCAGTTCAAAGGAAAGATGCACAATCTTGCTACTGCGCGTTTAAAATTACCGCGTTCAGTTTTCACTAACACTACTCGGGTTATACCGTCACTTCCGGGATACAATTCTAAAACACGACCTAAGGCCCATTTTAAAGGAGGCAAGTTTTCATCCCTCAACATAACTAAGTCTCCTACTTTAATGGGAGGGCCAGTAGGAAATTTCCATTTAGTACGTCTAGTTAATTCACTAAGACAGTCCGTTTGCCACCGATTCCAAAAATTCTGCACCAATTGTTGCAAAAGTTGGTACCTGTTTAATCTATTGACACTAATATCACGCACGTCCGATTCCGGGAGTCCAACCAATGAGTCACCAACTAGAAAGTGTCCTGGTGTCAATGGTTCCAAATCGTTAGGATCACTAGATAAAGCGCTAAGCGGTCGGGAATTTAAACACGCCTCAATTTGTGTAAACACAGTTGTTAGTTCCTCAAATGTGAGTGAGACACCACCCACTATGCGTTTTAAATGATATTTTGCTTGCCGAACGCTAGCCTCCCATAAGCCACCGAAATGCGGAGATCTAGGAGGTATAAAATTCCAATTGATCCCGTCTTGAGACAAATAATTAACTACTTTATTTTTTAATTCATCTTCTTTCAAAAAATTTATAAAATCTCGCATTTCGTTGCTTGCACCTACAAAATTTGTGCCGCAATCTGAAAATATATTTTTACATTTGCCACGACGGGCAATAAATCGTTTTAAAGCGTTCAAAAACGATTCAGTAGACATATCAGAAACTACTTCTAAATGGACGGCGCGAGTGACAAAACACACAAACACACATAAGTAGGCCTTTAAAATCTTACTATTCCTTAATTTTGAGGATCTTATATTAAATGGTCCAGCGTAGTCCACTCCACAATTATAAAAAGGTTTACTTGGCACTAAACGACGCTCAGGTAATTCACCCATTAAGGTATTAAAACTGAGTGGTTTGACTCGAAAACAAACTATACATTTACGTAGTATCTTTTTAATTACATTTAAACCACCCAAAATCCAAAATTTAGAACGAATATTAGCAAGCAAATTCTGAGCGCCCATATGTAGATTTTTCCTATGTTCGTAGGTTATTATTAAATTACTGAAATTATTATTTTCCAGAATTATAGGAAATTTGTAATTATAAGGAATAGATGCTTTACTTATTCGACCACCTACACGCAGAACATTGTTTTTGTCCAAAAATGGGTTTAAGGCAATTAATTTACTGGAATGAGAAATGGGTTTTTTTTCTTGTAAACACTTTATTTCTGTAGAAAAATCAGAATTTTGAGAAATTTTAACAAGAGTTAGCAAGGACTGTTCTAATTCATTTACAGTTAAATTACCATTTATTCTGTTCTCTTTATTTAACTTTAAATTATTACAAAATCTAATACAATATGCTGTTACACGTTGCAATTTTAAAAAACTAGAATATCTTGTAAACACATTATTTTCTGCTATTGTAGCATGCAGAATAGTCCTGACATTTTTTCGTTCGGGTATTTCTTGATTAGTTTCGTCTATTTTGACATCAACTTTAGGCCAAAATGATTTGTCTTTTCCTAGCCAGGCAGGTCCATGCCACCATAAACTTGAGTTTATTAAGTCATTGGTACTACATCCACGAGAGATGAGATCAGCTGGATTGTCAGCACTTACAAAATGATGCCAATTATTAATTAATTTATTCTGCTGAATCTCACTTACTCGATGGGCAACGAAAACATTCCACTTTGCTGGGTCTGCGGCCAGCCAGGACAGTACTATTGTGGAGTCGGTCCAACAAATTACTTGATCTATTTTTATGTTCAGGGCTTGAACCGTTTTACTCACTAATCGTGATAACAGAAGAGCGCCACATAACTCCATTCTTGGCAGGGTGACACTTTTGATTGGGGCTACCTTTGATTTTGCACAAAGAATATGATTTTCTATTTTTCCATTTAAATTAATTGAACGTAGTATTAAACACGCGCCATAGGCCCTTTCCGACGAATCACAAAATCCATGAACTTCTATTTTTATTGGATGGAAACTTATGGCGTGTCTTATTATAGACAAATTATTTAAATAAGGCAAATCATCATAAAATTGTTTCCAAAGCTTATATATGTCTGGTGACAGTTCTTCGTCCCAATCAAGCCCTACTTTCCATATTTGTTGCATAATCATTTTTGCCCGTATGACTATGGGTCCTACCAAACCAAGAGGATCAAAGATTTTTGATAAAACTGACAATACATTTCTTTTGGTCACTTTAATGGGAAAATCTATTTGAATTGTATATTGTAAACTGTCTTCTGGTATATTCCAAAATACTCCTAATGTTCTTGCGATGTCTTCATCAACCACGTAATGCTTGATATCATTTATTCTTTTATTTTCAAAAACTTCCTTTGTATTCGAAAACCATTTTCTTAATTTAAATCCACATTTTTCTAATATTTCCGAAATTTTTTGTTTTAATTGTATGACCTCCTCTACTGTGGAACCCCCAGTTAACAAATCATCCACATAAAAATTATTTATTATTTCCATACTTGCCTGTGGGTGTAGAGCTTCTTGTTCTTTCGCTGCTTGATGTAAACAACGTATCGCTAGGTAGGATGCTGGAGTCGTCCCATAAGTCACGGTATTTAACTTATAGTGTTTAATATCTTCGTCTGGTGTGGATCTCCATATTATTCTTTGGAGATTTCTTTGTCTCGGATCAATCCAAACTTGTCTGTACATTTTTTCCGCATCTGCACCTAAGACGACATTATGTTGCCTAAAACGAATAAGTATCGAGTATAAATCATCCTGTATTGTCGGTCCTGATTTCAATTTGTCATTTAGGCTAATACCTCTACTAGTCTTGGCACTAGCATCAAACACCACACGTAACTTCGTGGTCGTACTATTTTCTTTGATCACCCCGTGGTGTGGCATATAATAAACTATTTCATCACTATTTATTTCATTATCAGGAATCTCCGACATATGGCCCAGTTCTTCATATTCATTAATAAATTTAGTATATTCGTTTGTCAGATTTTCATTATATTTCAATCGTTTCTCCAATTTTAAAAATCTTCTTTCAGCTATTTCCTTAGATTCACCAATATTTTCGATTCCATCTCTAGTGGGTAACTGGACTATAAAACGCCCATCACTTGCATGGCTTGTAGTTTTCAGAAAAAGTTCTTCACATTCTCTTTCTTCTTGACTCCAAATTTTCTTCGTTCCCACTTCTTCCAATTTCCAAAAGTTTTCCATCTGTTGGTCTGTATTAAGTTGAGATGAAAAACCGCACGTGGTCTGGCAAAGATTTGACTGAGTATTATTTGACTTGTTTTTCCTACTTGATGGTAAGCTTCCTGTGATTATCCATCCAAATCTTGTTTTTTGGAAAAGTGGCATGTTCTCTTCTATTCTTATTTGACCAGCAAGCAATAGTTCGTAGAATACATTTGCGCCCAATAATATGTCGATTTTTGAAGGTAGATGAAAATTTGGGTCTGCTAAATTGATATTTGAAGGAATCTTAAGCTTGGTTGTATCAATTGGCAACATCGGTATATTATTTGTAATTTTATTAAGCACAAACAAATTTAAATTAACTGTAAAATCATTTAATTTAGATTTTATATCGACTTGCACTCGTTTAGTTGACTTTGTCACTGATGTATTAATTCCTAAAATACTCATATTAACTTCACTCGTATTTAAATTTAATTTAGTTACCAATTCACTGGTTATAAAATTAGATTGCGAACCACAATCCAAAAGGGCTCGTATTTCGTGACTCACACCTTTATTATCAAATATTAACACTCTTGCAGTAGATAATAACACTTCACCCTCACTACAAATTTCATTTAAACTAGCATGGGTTGACAACGAAGTATCACTAGGTGGTATATTTTTATTTTCTACTTCACTATGTATTTGTCCATTATTTTTTGGAACCCATTTTGAAAAATCAATATGAAGTAGCGTATTATGAGGTTTATTACACTTTGAGCAACCCCTGTATGAACATCTAGTGCTGATATGATTATCCCTAAAACAATTTAAGCAAAGATGCAATTTTTTAATTTCATTTATTCGTTCTTGTTCATTAAAACTTAAAAACTTAGGACATTTAAAAATCGGATGTTTACTTTCCTTACATATTGCACAAACATTGTCTTGTTTATTGACTAAAAGACCATCTCCAGATGCAAGAAAACTTTGCGAATTTTTATAAGAACCTCTGAGAGGTCTAAATCCCGATTTATTATTGGGCACTTGAGGTGGTAACTGATTTAGACCTTTTTTATGTGACTCTAAATTTTCAAGTATGTGACACCGTTCTGTCAAGAAATTTAAAAAATCAGAACAAGAAACTGTACTCTGTTTTACACTAAATGTTTCCCATTCACGCTTTGAATTTATGTCCAATTTACTACTAAAAATATAAAGTAACAAAGTATCCCAAGTGTCTACTGGTTCTTTTAAAGTTTTTAAAGCTCTTAGATTTTTTTGTATTTTATCAGTGAGAGTACGTAAATCACACAGTGTATTATTGTTTCCAACAGTTGGTAATTCAAAAAGACACTTAACATGGCTTTGTATAATAAACTTCTTATTTTCGTAACGATCTGTCAAAAGTTTAAATGCCACAGTATAATTCATATCATTGATTTCTATTGAGTGAATTACCTGAGCCGCCTCGCCCTTGAGGCATGACTTTAAATAATAAAATTTCTGGACATCCCCTAATAGGTTATTATTATGAATCAAGGCTATAAAACTGTCGTAAAAACCTAACCATGAATCATAACTTCCACTAAACGTTGGTAAATCAAGTGGCGGTAATTTTACAAAACTTTGTTGTAAGCTATTATTATTTAATTGAGAATTATTTACGTTTATATTTGCATTGGGAACAGCAGGCGGTGTAGTTTCATTTAATAAATCTTGAAATTTGCAGATTGTTTCAAAATAAGTTTCCTCGAAATTTGTTCTATCGGCCTTTTGTGAAGGATCATGGTATTCTATTTCAGATTGAACGACGTCAAATTTGTCCCATAAAACTTCACATTTATTATAACGTTCCCGAATACTTATCTTGTTTGTGGTTTCGTCACAATTCGAAACGAAATCATGAAACCGATTTAACTGCTCATATATCTGTGATTTATCGCCTTTAAGCTTTTTAAGCATATCTATTGCCTTTCCTTTGGCGGACATGATTACGAATCTTAAATCTTAAAAATAAACAGAAACACTATACAGAGTCTGAGTCAAGTTTAAAAATGCAGAACAGCAAAACTCTTGCTTAGCCTTATATCTTATTTAACGATAACAAATAACAATATTAATTATTGGCAGATATTTCTCTATTACCTATTACTACGAAATATTTATTCACATTCCTATACTTACATGCATGCACTTATTTACTATAATAAACATAGTATGATTATTGATTATTTTGGGAGTAACGTTCAAATGAGCAAAGGCTGCTTACTATTATTTATTTCAATATCTATTAAAAACAACCAAGTAAAAACGTAATATACACGTCTATTTTATTTATGGGCAGCCGTTAATTTCACTCTATTTATTTACTGCAAAATACCACTCAAAAACGCATATATTTAAAAACAACTCCTCTTATACCCTTATTATTTATGATTAAAAGAGAATTACTCACCCGACCGCTCTGTTAACTTATTATCGTCGCTATTATCGTCGCTTGAAAGTCCAGTCTATTATTTTCTTCTATTAAACTTCTGATATTCCAGGAACTTTCACTATTATATTTTCACTTAATTTTTCTTTGTCCAAAGTTTTGCTATTCCAAACCATGGACTACTACTTTTGCTGATACTATTATTACAACTAATTTGCTCACTAGCTTCTCGAAAATCCTGTTTTTTCTATTAATTGGCCAGGACTTCTACTACTTATTTACGTCACTTTTATTGTTCACTAACTTCTTGGAAATCCTGTATTTCCTATTAATTTGCCAGGATTTCTACTACTTGTTACTTTCACTTTTATTCACAGGATTCGAAGGATCACAATCCTACTCTAAGGAACATAATTCCGTTATCCGGTTCGAAGGACCAAAATTCCATTATCCTGCTCGAAGGACCAAAATTCCGTTATCCTGCTCGAAGGACCAAAATGTGCCGGTTAAGGCTGAAAGTTGCACTATTTCTCGCATTTATATCCACTTGAAAAAATACTACTTATTTATTTTAACTGAACTTTAATTAAAAATTATTTATCAATATTTACAAAGTGGCCAACTGTCGTTGGCGCCAAATACTGGGTCGACGCAGCGACCATATTATTGATTATACTTATTGACTTATTGACTATTCGACGACTACTCATGATCGCGCACCGCGCTCTGGAAGAGACGCAAAGCCTAATCTATAAAATGCACACTTGCAAAACGCAACAGCATCCTAATATTCCCTCCTATTGTATTAGTCTGGCAACGTTGCAACCAATTACGCCTCGATCGCAATTACAATTTCACCCGCAAGCCCCCTCCTACATCTTCGCTCCAAATAGCAAAGGCCTACATGCATGGCGTCACGAGGTAAAATTTTGTGAGCACTTTGTCCTTTTGTAGAGGTGTTATTGGAACTACCAGGAAATAAAATAAATGCAATGCACCAGCCTAAATATAGGAAGCTCTTCATTTCTTTTAAGAAAACGGGGAATTATACAGCATTAACATGCCATCTTTATTAAAAGAATAGCCTTTGATTAGTAGACTTAAGCACTCGGTGTGCTAATTATTTTTGCATAATTTTTCGATGTCAAGAAATACATACAAAACATACATCGCATGCATCTAGTTTGCAAAACTAGGAAATGAATAGTCAATCAAACTGCACGTAGGTAGGCTTGGTTTACAATAAAGAACTTGGTGATACAGTTTGCGCAAAAAAAATTGGCCAATCCTAACATACGAGCCGTTATTCTGAATGAGGTGTATGAAACAATAAATTTGACTCGCCTATAGCACAAAAAAGAAAAACAAAAAGAATAAAAGGCCTTCAAGCATATAAACGCAAAATAACGCCTGCAAAAATATCGTTTGTCATGATCGCCGATATTAGAATGTCACTATTTACTAAAGTGAAATAGAAAATTATAACAAGTTTTATATAAGTAATAATAAGTAGTGTTTTATTTGAAGATTAACTAAGGATTTATAGCGTACATGCATCAATAATAACAATATTAATATCTAATTTTAATCTGAATATTAATTTGATAAATTGAGATTAATATGTTCAACAAAGTTTGTAGTAGGTATCAGTTCTCACTCTTCAATAGACAATCAATTTATAAAAAAAAATCATATAAGTATCAACATCTAATCGTTTTCCTAGAAAACGGTGATTATTTTTAAATGCAGCAGATAGCGACAAAAATATATTTTTTCTTCAAACGTCAGTAAATCCGTCATTACTCGACTGTGTAGGCGGCGGTGAAGTTTCGTTTTTCCTCCGCCGGAGCTTTACTTTTCACTTTTCCGCCGGCGGAGGTAAAAGTGTTGTCATAGCAACATAGATACAATACAAACAGACAACATTATATGCGCCAACAACTCAAGATTTATTAAACTACAATTTGTATTTATCACTCAATTTGTGACTGCATTTCTAAAAATCACTAATTTAGGAACAAATTGGTTATTATTTAACTGAACTTACTCAATAACTGCTTATCAATACGGAATTAAAACGCAATCGGAAACGCAATTTTAAAAAAATAATTATTGTTGACAGTGTCCACTGACAGCTTTATGTTACATTATATTCACCGACACCGGTCTAAGCAAGGCCACCTACGACCGTGGTCTAAGCCGCCTTGCGAACCCATTTATCTTTAATAATAATTAGATATTATTACTATTAAAAAGAGATGTTCTTGCATTAATTTGTCGACATTTGAAGAAAAAACAGCATATTTTATTTGGAGGAAAAGTTACTTTTCATGGCTTGCCCTCTATTACCAGCCTCACTCCGTTCGGCTGTTAAACTCGAGCGCGCCATGAAAAGTATCACTTTTCCTCCATATAAAATAATATACTATTTTCTCCAAACGTCAGTAAATCCGTCATTACTCGACTGTGTAGGCGGCCGTGAAGTTTCGTTTTTCCTCCGCCGGAGCTTTACTTTTCACTTTTCCGCAGGCGGAGGTAAAAGTGTTGTCATAGCAACATAGATACAATACAAACAGACAACAAAATAAGCGTCAACAACTCAAGATTTATTAAACTACAATTTGTATTTATCACTCAATTTGTGACTGCATTTCTAAAAATCACTAATTTAGGAACAAATTGGTTATTATTTAATCGAACTTACTCAATAACTGCTTATCAATACGGAATTAAAACGCAATCGGAGACGCAATCTTTAAAAAATAATTATTGTCCACTGACAGCTTCATGTTACAAATTCACCGACACCGGTCTAAGCAAGGCCACCTACGACCGTGGTCTAAGCCGCCTTGCGAAGCCATTTATCTTTAATAATTAGATATTATTACTATTAAAAAGAGATGTTTTTGCATTAATTTGTCGACATTTGAAGAAAAAACAGCATATTTTATTTGGAGGAAAAGTTACTTTTCCTCCATATAAAATAATATACCATTTTTTCCAAAATTTTTGAAAATCGACGCTTCGATGTAGAATAAAATAAATAATTACCTTCCTTCAAGAAATATGAATTTTTAAGTCTATGAAAATGGTATTCTTAGCGAATTCAGAAGATTCAAAAAATATAATTTTTCCAGAATCAATCGCTTTCGAATGGTTCGAATTGGGCGGGCTGAAAAGTATAAGTAGGTACACAGGCAAAAAATATTATTTTTCCTCAAAAATTTTGAAAATCGACTCGTCGATGTGGAATAAAATAGTTATCTTTCATCAAAAAAAAATATATATAATTTTTAAGTCTATGAAAATACGATTGCT
Organism: Pissodes strobi; assembly: GCA_016904865.1. Lineage (NCBI taxonomy): Eukaryota > Metazoa > Arthropoda > Insecta > Coleoptera > Curculionidae > Pissodes > Pissodes strobi. The sequence continues at coordinate 28,602 of MU188648.1, forward strand.
AGCAAAATCAGAATTTTCAAAAGAATAGTATGGTAGTAAAAAAATGTTATTTTCCCAAAAATTTTAGAAATTGATAACCCAACTTGGATTTTTTTTACATTCCTTTAAAAAATCGAAAATTTTTAAAATCTGTGACAATGCGTTTATTCTAATTCGATAGCATGGATGAAGAATATATCCCAAACTAACCCAATACGATAAAAAACTGTTGTTGTCACTCTTCAATAGACAAAGAATTGTTCTATAAATCCTAAAATATTCAAGCTGCTCTAAAATATTTCAGGTCTTTTATAGGGGCTCGACTTCAAGGTAAAAATGTAAAAAACTGTAGTCAATTTTATATAAAAAAAAATCATATTTCCAAAACTGAACGTTTTCGGAGAAAACGGTGATTATTTTTGAATTCAGCAGGTTCAAAAGTATAAGTTTAGAGACAAAAACATATTTTTTCCAAAAATTAAAAAAAATGAGGCGTCGTTGTGGAATAAAATAGTTACCTTCTGTAAAAAAATATGTTTTCTACTACCATACGTAAAATACTCACTATACGCACTCTCTAAGATTTGTAAAATAGGCCTTTTTAATGTGTAGTGCGTAAAGTAATCTGACATATATTTAGACATTTTAAAATAAAACATTAGTAAAATAATATTTTTTACATACTAGTGCGTAAAGTAATGAATAATATTTTTGTTTTTTTATATATTTTTCGATAGTAGAAAAGATTTTATATGCTGCTCATATGTAAAGTACCCTGCATAAATAACTATTCAAGTCTATGAAAATACAATTGCTATCGCACATTCGAAAAATGGTCGATTCGAGGAATTGTCTTTTCGAAGAACTGTCGATTCGAAGAAATGTCGTTCGAAGAACTGTCATTCGAATAATTGTCATTCGAAAAACCATCCGGATTCAATTGGATATCACTCGCGCTAAGAATTATTTTCTTAATTATCTTTTGACTTTTTCAATTTTTTAAATTTACATTTATCTTTCTTTAAAGGTGTTTCAAGTATAGATGCCCTTTCAATCTTGGTACTTTTGAAAACACCACAAGTATTCAGATTCAAAGCTATTGTTAATTGCTTTAACTAAAGTAATCTGACATATATTTAGACATTTTAAAATAAAACATTAGTAAAATAATATTTTTTATATACTAGTGCGTAAAGTAATTAAAATAATATTTTTGTTTTTTTATATACACTCACCGGCATAAAAAACCGGCCACTAAAAACTAGCCCGAATTTCAAAGTTGGATTTCTCGCGAACCACTCGTTAGATTTTGATGATTTTTTTTTAAATTGTAAATTGATTCCTTCTTAACGGATGCTACTTCAGAAATTTTTATTCCGATTTTATTTTGAGCATATACAGGGCGCAACAATAAGACGAAGTTTTTTTGGCCGAACTTTGTAACACCCTGTAGGGTGCAGCAGCTACAGTGGCTATTACTAAATCAAACCACATTGTAGCCTCATCTTTTATGAGCTTTTTTTTTTTTTAATCACATTATCTCTTTTTGTATTGGAAATATGCTGTTTTAAAACGAACGTCTCGGAAAAATGCTTCGCAGGCAGAAAGTTTTATGTGTAAGTAATAAAGGCGGCATATGCGAAAACGGATTTATGAGTATCTGCAATATGACAGCAATGGTTGTCAAAGTAAAAAATGCCATTATCTGTGACGGATGTTGCTCGTATTGTGGGCTTAATTGAGGATGGCCGAAGCCAACGTTATGTGTCCGATACCCTGGGTATACCTCGAACAACATTCCAGGATGCCTGGAATCGATATATGGAAACGGGAAATTTCACCAGGCGAGTGGGTTCGGGAAGAAAACGGAAGACAAATGCAATTGACGACCGCTTTATTGTCTTAAATACTTTACGAAATCGTAGAATTACAGCGTTTTAGAATCAACATCTGCTACAAGCCGTGCGTAGAACTCAAGTCAGTGAGAGAACAATCCGACGAAGATTAAAAGAAAACAGCTTGTCTGCCAGGAGGCGTGCCACAGGACCCCAGCTACTTCCAAGACATCGTCGAGCACGTCTTCAGTTTGCGCGCTTACAGGTGAATTGGGATATTGAGAAATGGACTAAAGTCCTTTTCACGGATGAATCGTGGTTTTGCCTGCGATCGCCTGATGGTCGAGAGCGAGTTTGGAGACTTCAAAATGAAAGATTTATGGACTGTGTAATATCGGAACGCCTAAGTTTCAATGGAGGTTCTGTGATGGTGTGGGCGGGAATCTCTAGGGAGGTCCATACAGATTTAATCTTTATTGAAAACGGCGCCTTAAATGCACATCGATATATTGAGGATATTCTACAGAACGCTGTTGTTCCCTATTTTCATTTTATCGGAGGCGGGTTCGTATTAATGCAAGATAATGCGCCACCACACGTGGCATTAGTAGTTAACGAATATTTGGACGAAGTGGCTATTGAACGAATGGTTTGGCCAGCTTGCAGCCCTGACTTCAATCCCGATGAACATCTGTGGGACCAAAGGCGCATTCGTCGTCTACCTGTTTTACCCGACAGCCTTCAAGATCTGCGAATCACACTTCAAGAAGAATTTGATGCCATTCCACAATAATTTGTAACGAACCTGATTAATTCAATGCCACGTCGACTAAATGAAGCGGGTTTGAAGCGAGGAGGCCACACTAGATATTAGTCCCTGACAATTTATTTATCTTTTTTTTTAATTTTCATGTTTTTGCTAGTTTTCAGATTAAACTGATTTTTTTAAGCTTTTTCCGAGGCGTTTGTTTTAAAGCAGCGTATCTCCAACACAAACGGAGATAATGTCGTGATTAAAAAAATAAAATGTTCACAAAGGATGAGGCTTCAAATTGATTCCAGTTAGCAATAGCCACTGTAGCTGCTGCACCCGACAGAATGTTACAAAGTTCGGGCAAAAAACTTCGTCTTATTGTTGAGCCCTATATATGCTCAAAATAAAATTGGAATAAAAATTTCTGACGTAGCATCCGTTAAGAAGGAATCAATTTACAATTTAAAAAAAAAATCATCAAATCCAACGAGTGGTTCACGAGAAATCCAACTTTGAAATTCGGGCAAGTTTTTAGTGGCCGGTTTTTTATGCCGGTGAGTGTATTTTTCGATAGTAGAATAGTATATTATTTTATATGGAGGAAAAGTGATACTTTTCATGGCGCGCTCGTGTTTAACAGCCGAACCGAGTGAGGCTGGTAATAGAGAGCAAGCCATGAAAAGTAACTTTTCCTCCAAATAAAATATGCTGTTTTTTCTTCAAATGTCGACAAATTAATGCAAAAACATCTCTTTTTAATAGCAATAATATCTAATTATTATTAAAAATAAATGGGTTCGCAAGGCGGCTTAGACCACGGTCGTAGGTGGCCTTGCTTAGACCGGTGTCGGTGAATTTGTAACATAAAGCTGTCAGTGGACACTGTCAACAATAATTATTTTTTTAAGATTCGTCTCCGATTGCGTTTTAATTCCGTATTGATAAGCAGTTATTGAGTAAGTTCGATTAAATAATAACCAATTTGTTCCTAAATTAGTGATTTTTAGAAATGCAGTCACAAATTGAGTGATAAATACAAATTGTAGTTTAATAAATCTTGAGTTGTTGACGCTTAGTTTGTTGTCTGTTTGTATTGTATCTATGTTGCTATGACAACACTTTTACCTCCGCCGGCGGAAAAGTGAAAAGTAAAGCTCCGGCGGAGGAAAAACGAAACTTTACGGCCGCCTACACAGTCGAATAATGACGGATTTACTGACGTTTGAAGAAAAAAGATTTTGTATGCTGCTCATATGTAAAGTACCCTGCATAAATAACTATTGAAGTCTATGAAAATACAATTGCTATCGCACATTCGAAAAATGGTCGATTCGACGAATTGTCTTTTCGAAGAACTGTCGATTCGAAGAAATGTCGTTCGAAGAACTGTCATTCGAATAATTGTCATTCGAAAAACCATCCGGATTCAATTGGATATCACTCGCGCTAAGAATTATTTTCTTAATTAACTTTTGTCTTTTTCATTTTTTTAAATTTACATTTATCTTTCTTTAAAGGTGTTTCAAGTATAGATGCCCTTTCAATCTTGGTACTTTTGAAAATACCACAAGTATTCAGATTCAAAGTTATTGTTAATTGCTTTAACTACATTTTTCATTATTTTATTAAAAGGCTCCATCCTCTAAATAAGTATCGGACATATTTTTACAGAATCTGAAATTAATATCTTACTTTAAAAAATATTATTCTATGATATTTAATTTTTGAATTCTACTAAACATTGTGATACATCAACTTCAGACACACATTGAAAATCCAATCTCCAGATTTCCATTTTGGTTTTTGTAATAGAAATAATTACCTGCTGCTGTAAACAAAGTTGGGAGCAAATCTGAAATGTGCATTAGGTTGTTGGATACTCTTTTAGGTTTCTTGATTAGGGGGCTCCAAATGGCAGCTATGTTTCTCAGACCACCCTCCCAACCTGAATTTTTCATCTGGAAAAGAAAAGATGGATTAAGATTTGATAACTTTACAAAATTGTCTAAATTGCACGATAACAAGATATTCATAACATCATTTACAGTTCTCAATCTAGTCTAGTGTTATGTAATGATGTAATGGTATGATCATAGTGGGGCGGTGAGCTAATTGGTAAGATAAGAAGAGCGACGCGAGACGGACCCCCAACTAAACAAATCAACAGTGGCTGTACCTTGGAACGACGAAGTTTAATACCATGGAGTGCACCTGGGCCGTGGCTTGACATGGAAAAGACACATCCAAGCAGCAAGAGACAAAACCAAGAAGACAATGGTTATGCTAAATTCTATGATCGGGAGACATAGTCAAATGTCACTGAAGCCTAAGCTCACTATGATAAAGACGATAACTAGGCCTCAGCTGGCACATGGTTCAACGTCCTGGAGATACGCAGCGAAAACCAGCATAAAATTGCTATCAGGCACGGAGGACAAGCTAGTCAGGAGGGCAGCTAGAGCACCTTGGTTGGTCAGAAATCCCGACCTGCAGGCTCACCTACAGTAGCAAACGTTAGAGGACTTCATAGTCGAAAAGGCTAGGTGCATATTCCAAAGAGCAGATAAGCATGCTGATGAAGATCTGAGGCAACCAATAGATTAAATCCAGACGACATAGAGAGAAGCAGATGAGCTAAACACAAAAGACCTAGGAGTCTAATTGGGTGATTGCACAAGAGACGACCAGTGCCAAGAAGCACAAAGCAGAAGTGGGAAGTGGAGTAACATCCAATCCTGCTTCTTACATCCCAACTAGGGAGAGGCAACGAACAAAGCGAGGCGTGATCTTAGTAATCGCTGCTAGACACGAAAATAGGAAGACTAGGACTTAATGGGAGCCAATCCCGGAAGTCCTCCTTCCTGCAGTAGAGACCCCTAGGGGTTAAAGCACAGGTCGAAATACTACTGAGTTTTTAGTGGGTATGCCAGTGGTGAGTCTCACACCATCTCCCAGTGGGTGTGCGTAAAAGAGCATTTAGGAAGTTCAGCCATTTTCCCAAAATTTAAAAAAATCGATGAACCAACTTGGTATTTTTTTTACCTTCCTTATAAAATCGAACAATTTTAAAGTCGTCTTTAGGGTATCAACTACGAGTTAAAAACTGTAAAAAACTGTAATCAATTTCATAAACAAATCATATTTCGAAAGCTAATAGTTTTCCGAGAAAACGGTGATTATTTTCGAATTCAGCAGGTTCAAAATTGTGGCAAAAATATAATTTTTCCCAAAAAAATAGTCACCTTCCTTCAAATAATATATTTTAAGTCTATAAAGGTATGATTGCTAGCAAATGTAGAAGGTTAAAAAGAATAGTATAGTAGTAAAAATGTCATTTTCTCAAAATTTTTAAAAATCGTAGACCCAACCGATTTTTTTACCTTCCTTCAAAAAATAGAAATATTTTAAAGTTTATGACAATGTGTTTATTAATCAACTCGAGAGCATAGATGAAGACAATATGAGTTTTTTTCGAGTCGGTTCAGATTTCCAACTATACATATAAAATTTCCGAAAAAAAGTTTCCAAACAGCAGACTCCTCAATAGAGAAGGAATGGTAAACCCTAAAGTATTCAAGCTGCTCTAACATGTATTACGCCTTTTATAGGGGCTTGACTACGAGTTGAAAACTGTAAGAAACTAATTAAAAAAAAATCATATTTCTAAAACTAATTATTTTCTGAGAAAAAGGTGATTATTTTCTAATTCAACAGGGTCAAAGGCAAAACATAATTTTTCTCAAAGATTTTAAACGCGATGCGTCGCGTCGATGTGAACTAAGATAGTTAGGTACCTTCTTTTAAAAAATATATTTCTAAATACGACTGTAAGTGATTTCAGTTTTTTCAAAAGAATAATATAACTGAAAAAATGTCATTTTCCCAAAAATAAAAAAAACGAAGATTTTTAAAGTCTATGAAAATGCGTTTATTAATTAATCCGATAGCATAGATTAGGAATATATAATTAGTTTCTCTAGCGGGTCCAGAATTCCAGGTATTCACACAAATTTTGCGGAAAAAGATCCGAAACTGCAGACTCTTGGAAAATCGCTATTCTAAAACTAACCCAATACGATAAAAAACTGTAGTTTTCACTCTTCAATAGAGAAGGAATTGTTTTATAAATCTTAAAATATTCAAGTTGCTCTAAAATGGGGTGCGTCACACCCCATCCGAATTTCCTGAAAAATTTGTAACCACTTACTGTGCTTAAAGTGTGCTTTACTGTGCCGATTATATTTTGAACTGTGCCGTTTCGATATCAAAGTTATAGGGAAAAATAAGATGGGGGGCTAACTTGACGTTCAGCCCCCGCAATATTTCGGAAATCAGATCATACAAAAATTAATTCTGATTTAATCGGCAGTGTGCTGAACTGTGCTGAATTAGGTTTTTCTCAAAATTTCAATTTTAGGCCATTTTCTGCTAGTTGAAAGGAAAAGTCTGGAAAAAACGAGTGTTAGTTCATTGGCGCAGCTCTTTAACACGATGGCAGGTATTTCGTCCGGTCCTCATGCGTTTTGCATATCTAGTTCTTTAAGAATTTTACGAATATCATGGTGATGAAACTTGTCTTCTGCCATGGTAGTGTTGATGTTCGATATGGTGGGGAGAGCCTTGCCTATGGGAACGTCTAAGGTAGAGTGCGATGAAAACATTTTGGCGAGCATGTCTGGTTTCTCCTTGGCTGTAGTTGCCGTGATGCCACGTTCGTCCGTCAAAGGTGGGAGAGACGTTTTTGTAAAGTTATTAGTTACTGCCTTTGCTACCGACCAGAAATTCCTGGAGCCACTGGGGCATTGCAAAAGTTTATTCCTGATCCTTTGATTGTGTTTGTCCTTAGTTTTGTCGATCACACGCTTGCATTCGTTTCTCGCCTCGCCAAAATAATTGCGATTTTCAGCGGTCTGATTTTGCTGCCAATACTTGTAGGCTTGCTGTTTCCTACCTTCAGCTCTTTGGTATCTTCTGTCGAACCAGGGCTTCCCTTTTGACGGTAGCTTGGTAGAATTCGGGATGCATGCTTTCATTTCTGAGGAGATTACTCTTCGCAGCAGACTGACGGGTCATCAGTGCCAAAGCAGACGTCAAGCCAAGGAGAATCTAGGCAGAACTCCCTTAGATCGTCCCAGTTTGCCGAATTGTAATGTCAGATTTTGCGAGGCAATGGTGGATCATTCTGTAGAATTGGCAATTCCCAAACCATTGTAATAAGTTTGTGCTCGGAAGTACCCAATGGCGGACCAACTGCAATTGTGTACTGGTCAGGATTGGTGGTTTGAAAAAGATCCAGATGGTTGGCGAATTTGCCCCTCTCTGAGAATCGAGTTGGTTGGTCCACAAGTTGAGTAAGCACGCAGCTGATGGCAAATGGTTCAGCTTCTCTACCTTCGTTGTCCGTCTTGTTGTGATGTTTAAGTTGACATGTAGCGGATTAATATGTACTAAAAAAAAGAGATATTATACAAAAGAGTTCCAACATCATTTATTTAGTTTCTTGTGTCAGCGTCATTAAATAAGAGTACTTGACGAATAGCTTTACTACGTGATGGCTACTTGACTTTGGTTTACTGGTTTTGATCAGTCATGGGTTTGGTATATACATTATGGATATCATTGCATTCTTTCAGATGGTACAAGATGGTTAGTTTCAGTATGAATTATATTGAGTTAATCCTGGTTGACTTTTACACTCTGGTGATTTGGGTGTGGTCTGCCAACGTCATTCTGGAAGAAGAATCATTTTTGCTTTCGAAAAGTTGCTGAACAATTTTTTCCCACATTGCTCTTGTTCTGATGCGAGCACGTTTACCTAATCTATGGTACTTTGAGGCTTAAGCGTTTTTATGGATATATTTTCCATTGAGCGTACTATTTTTTTTTGCTGCGGATGGATTTCTCTAGGGATTTGACTTTTTTGCTCTGATGAGACTAACTTTGCATCTACTGCACTAGCGGACTGTGTGTCTTTTTTTAGGCGTTGGATATTGGGTCTGACCGCAACCCATTAGTCGCCGACGTAAGAGTCCAGCTAAAACGAACAGAGAAGAAACACCAACATAAGAATTTCACTAGTTCAGACGTCGACAAAAGTAAAATCGAAAAAAATGTAAACAATTACATGAAAGAAATGAGAACATTTGAAAGTTTTGAGGAGACATGGAAATTATTTCGTGAACATATGACCAGACTATTAGAACAACATAGTGTAACAAATAGACACAGGAAAAAACAATGGATGGCGGAAGAAATACTAGACCTTATGGAATAGAGAAGACAATGCAAAGACAAAACAGAAGAAAACGAAGAGAAATAAAGCAAAAAATACGAGCGGCTATAGAAAAGTGGATGGCGGATAGATGTTTGGAAATGGAAGGTTTCGAAAGGAAACATGACATGTTCAACATGTACAAGAAAGTTTGGGAAGTTGCTGGCTTGTATAATAAGAAAATCGCTAATATTATAGTGGATAGTGCGGGGAAAACGATTATGGATTAACGAGAAATTCTTGAAGAATGGAGTAAATATGTAACCGATGACGACAGGTCAAACATTCAGTAAATGTAAATCAAGATGAAGGCCTAGAAATTTTAAAGTCTGAAGTTCTTCACGCCATAAAAACAACCAAAACTAAGAAAGCAGCTGGACCAGACAACATTCCAACAGAACTCTTACAAATTTAATGATCCACGAAAACCACATCAGTGCACCAGTTAAATTTTTAACGGAGTATATAATACGGATGAAATACCCGAGGAATGACTGAAGTCTGATTTGTAGCACTCCCGAAGAAACAGCGAGCAAAGAGGTGCGACGAATACAGATTAATTAGTCTGATGAGCCACACATTGAAGGTTTTTCTTTGCATAATGCACGGAAGAATAAGAAGTCGATGCGAAAGGGACCTAGATGAAACCTAGTTTGGCTTTAGGAATGTACTTGACACCTGTGAAGTACTTTTTGCCATAAAGATACTTCTCCAAAAATGTCGCGACCAACATACAGATATTTATGTAGCTATCATCGATTATGAAAAAGCTTTTAAAAGGGTTTAGCGTGGAACGCTTTTGAACATATTAAGAACCTCGGGAATCGATGGTAGAGATCTGCGTATCATTGAAAACTTGTATTGGAATCATGAAGCAGTGGTTCGAATCGATAGAAGACTAACCGACGAATGTTACATTCAACGAGGTGTCAGACAGGGATGCATTCTATCCCCCTGTTGTTCAACATCTACTCGGATATAATTTTCAAACAGGCTTTCTAAGATTAAGACCTTGGAGTGAACATCAACATTGAACTGATTAATACTATTCGATATGCCGACGACATGGTCGTCTTGTGCAAGAGTGTCCAGGGCCTCCAAGAGTTCTTGGATTGTGTAAACAAGACAGGACGGGAAATGGGTCTATAAATGAATGTCACTAAGACACAATTTATGAAATTCAGCCGCCAACCGCACGCCGATGCGTCTCTGTAGCATTGAGAGAGTTACTCAATTCAAATATCTGGGATGCTACATCACAGAACAACTAGATACAAGTAAAGAGACTAAGTGCAGAATTAAAAAGCTCGCACAACTTGTCTCAAAATAAAGTCATTCTTATGTAACAACAACCTAAACCTAAAACTGCATCAAAGAATGATCAAATATTATATTTGGTCTGTGTTATTACATGGAGCTGAGCCCTGGACTCTGAAGGCTGATACGATAATTCGACTAGAAGCGCTAGAGATGTGGTTGTATAGAAGAATGCTCCGAATACCCTGGACATCTATGCAGACCAACGAAGCAGTTTTAAATAAAGCAAATGCCGTTTGTGAATTGTTTAAAACTATCAAGATAAGAAAGATATCATACCATTACCTGGGGCATGTTCTTCGAAGAGACCGATACAAGATCCTTCAGCTTATAATGAAGGGTAAAATCGAGGACCGCAGAGGAATTAGAAGGAAGCAGATGGCCTGGCTAACGAACATTCGCGATTGGACCGGAATACGCAGTACCGAACAACTAAGATTAGCTGAAACCGCGAACCCCTCGCCAATGTAATTGTCAACGTTAAGGGGACCTGATATGGCACCGAAAGAAGAAGATGAGGTCAAAGAGTTGCCCGCTGGATCGTGTACGTTTTGTGTCTGTGCATGGTTTGAAAAATCACGTACAGGGTGCATAGTCACTTTAGGCTACAATAATGTCTGTCGGTGCAGATACATTTATTGTTTGACAGTACGTTTCTGATTTTATTATAAACGTATACCTATTTGGATATAAGATCACATATTTGTGTACTGAAATAAAATTGAACTATAACGTATGACGTGCAGATGCAGTAAGGACAGGTAACATTGATGCCTAAAGGTTGGCAGGTTTATGTGGTCTTATAAATACATTTCAAGCTACAAAAACTATTTAACTCATTGAAGATAATTAATTAATAATGTGCAGAATTTTGAAAGTTTGTTAACAACCACCCTGCCCTATTTTGCTTTTACCTTTATCGTACAGCGCTGATTAAGCTCACATAAGGCACAATTTTATTTTAAAATCAAAAATTCTAGTTTTAAAATTTAATTTGTCTTTGGCATTCTAATATTTGTTGTTTTATTTTCTTTTACATTTTATTGAAATCATGATTTATTGACTTTATTTAACTTTTTGTATCGTGGGATTAAAGTGTATTATTTGTTTTTACTCTATTTTACCTTCTAGGTATTAGATTAATTTTTTTTATATAGAATCTGGCACAACATGCATTTTTTATCTATGCAATAATTCAGTCTGAAGTTGATACTTGATAAATAAATAAAGGCATCTGATACCAATTTATTAAATTGCTTAAATATCGGGGATTTTTTGAATAAATATTATCATTATTTGTTTATAGCTGGCTTGCAATGTAAATATAGATAAAAAGAAAGACTACGAAGTGTTTTATAAACTCATATTGTTTTTTTTTAGATAAAGTTATCTTAAGGACCTCTCCACTTTTATCACCTCTCATCTGCATCAGAGTGGTAACCAGAGGGGACTACCCCGATTTAGTAAAAAAGAATGTCGACAGAAACATGACGACGTGTATTGAAGCCGGACTGGAAAACTTTTTCATAGGTATGACAGCTAAAAGGTAATTTATTTAGATTATTATTAGTGTGTATTATGACATATCATATTTACTACATGTTCAAAATCTTTTAATATTTTTGCTTGTAGCAAAATGTGGTAAATAGAACAGTGCAGTTCAAATTGTTAAAATAATAATAATATTCAGGGTATATGTAGTATCTAGACAACCTTTAAAATTTACATCATTCTTTGATATCAATTTTAAGTGGAAGTGTCAGGACTTCGAATTCAAGCAGACTAATATTGCTTAATGGAGTTAGGCTTTGAAAAACCAAAGATATTGCCAGTGTTTTTTTGACAGTAATTATATTTGTCATGTAATAATTAAAGCTGCTCAAAATCCGTCGCTCATAGTGTAGAGTGCATACCCAGGGATAATACACATCGATTTGATTCTGATTTTTTAGCAGGGTGGTCATTTAGACCTGCAAAAACCAAAATACAATGTGTTTTTAAAAAAATTGTTTTCCATTTTGAACAAAAAAAAAACACTTTGGTCTGTGTCCATTCAAAAAAACAAATGATTTTCTTAAAAACAAAGTGGAAAATTATCGATTGAAAGTTGTAAAACAATTTCTTTCCACGCTACAGCCTACAGCACAAATCGACACCCCAACCTTTATATTTAGGAGACGTAAGCTTATTGCTGTTAGGTAAACGGTACTTAAAGCGAGATTTCTGTTTGTCTTTCATGAATTCCACCAAATGTGTTTCCCTGACGCCTACATCTTAGGAATAAGTTGTGTGCGCTTCATCGTTTGCTTTCTGGTTGTTCATCCCTTTCTGCGTCACTTTCCTTGTCTTCTTTCTCTTGATTTTCTAAAATCAGTGACTGGAAAATGCCAGAAAACCAAGTGACCAAATGACGGTCATGTTGGACCTAGATGTCCCATTCGCAGTGGTTATTGATGACCGCCAATCATGGTAGAGTAAAAAACTACCTCAGGCTTATAACGCATCGCTGTGGTACACAGATGGTTCAAAACTAGCGAAAAAAAGCAAAATTGGGCATCTCAGGTCAAAAAGTAAGCTTTCCAAACCGCTAGGCAAATATATGACCATCTCTCAAGCGGAAGTGCTTGCCATAAATATATGTGCAGAAAAGTGCGTCACACAAGGACTTCACAGAAAGCACTTCTACATATTCTCAGACAGCCAGGCGGCTCTAAAAGCTGTAAAAGCTTTCAAGTGCATTTCAAAGCTAGTCTGGGAATGCAAGGAAACCATAGGTGGCAATACGCAACTAGGTAACTTTAATGTGGTTTCCTGTCCATAGAGGCATAGAGGGGGAACGAAAAACTAGACTGCCTTGCGAAAGAAGGAGCTTGAACACCATATTATGATCCAGAGCCCTACTGTGGTCTTATGAAGAGCCACATCACCGAAGAACTAAACAAATTAAAAGATCAACTGTCATCCTACTGGAGAAGCACTCCAGGGCTAATACAGGCGAAAAGGTGTATCACCATCTCTGCGAAAAAAACAGAACAGCCCTTAGACATGAACAGAGCAGATATTAGAACTGTTGCCGGACTGCTCACTGGATACTGCTCGGTAAAATACCACATAAAGGCAATAGGCAAAGCTGAAGACCACCAATACAGATTTTGCAATAAATCAACTGAAACCGCAGAACATCTACTCTGCCAATGTCCAACCCAACTCTGCAAAAGGCTTAAGTACCTTGAAGGAGTACAGCTATCACCTCAAGAAGTTAGTCAACTACCTCCCAAGGAAATAGCTTCGTTTGGAAGAAGCCTACGTCTCTTGGACACAAATTAAGTTGTAGAGTCATATCTGTAAAGGCGCAGTGGCTGAAAATAACCGAAACGACTCCCTAGCAATCTACAAGCCAATTTACAATCTATAAGACCATTAATTCCTTTTCTAGGTAAGCCGACAGCTCTGGCATTTTTTCTGTACTCAAGCCAACCTGCTGCTACGAAAAAGTCAGTAAAATGGAAATGGTCCAGACTGTCCATTTGTTAGTCCGATTTCTCATGGAATATTTTTCAATTACGCGGTCCAAAAGGTCTACTCCACCCATAAATGAAAGTTGTTTTATGTCGATACACTTTTTCTCATTTTTAGACCACCTCCTACAAGCACCTTCGGGTTACATGAAGACGCAAAGTTTACAGGTTTATTATCAAGCCACTTCGCTAGTATATTTTTTCCATCATCTCAGACAAGTTGACCATAATTTCGTCTCTCTATCTTCTTTAGCCCATTCTGAGACCCGATACCGGCAGTTTTAGGGACTCTGTTTGCTATTATTGTTCCAGTTAGGAAGATTTTACGTGAGGAAAGAAAATCTATCAACGGAATTGAAGTGAAATATCTATCAGTAAAAACAAAGACACCTAGAGGAGGGGTGTCTGTTAGTTTCAAAACCATTCTTCCCCCGAAGTCCAATTATTCTGGTAGTGTTGATAATTATGATTTCAATGATGAGCGTTTGCCTTCGTACAAATAGAAATCCAGTGGAATTCCAGTGGGTGTAGTCATGACAAAATTTTTAAGCCCTACTGGTTTGGCTTACCACGCACACACCGCCTTATGAAGACTTGGTCAGCAAAACGTATCATTAGAAACCATGGGGGACCTCTCATTCATGCGACATCTCCTCTGTATTATGTTTAAGAGAGGTCTCACTTTCCAGAATCTATCGTCCGACTTTTCTTCTGCGGAAACCATATTGTCATCTACAAACTTCAGACGGGACCGTAACTTGAAAAAGCGATTTCTTGTGATGTTATGCGAAATTATAGGCATCCGAACTTCTTTTGGAGAGGGGGACATCATCATCGGAGGCAAAACCATCATCGTGGGGCGGTAGAATTTCTTCTTCCAAATCCTATTCCAGGTCTTCGTAAAGTTCATCGTCCCTTGTTAGCAGATCATCTTCGATATCTGAATTATATAAATCTACAGTATCGGCCAGTTTCTGAAGTTGTTTTTCGCTTAAACTAGTTCTGTTTGTATCTATGAGACTTGTAAATCATGATTTTCCATTTAAATAAATTAATTTTTATGCGTGAATATTATTATTATAACAATTTGCTTTCGCATTTCCTCTAAAAGTGACAATTTACTTAATCTCGGATGCGTTAAGCATCAGAGAGATGAAGCTCTGTTGGAACCATTTACTTCTTATGGGGTCCTTTGGGATGACACTTCTGATGTTTCTGATCTTGAGACTTTCCGATGGACTTCCGAACTATTCTCGCGATCGACAGCATGGTAGCTCTCTGAGTGGGCTTATAAAGGTTCCTGGTCAGCCGTAAATTCTCGATATTTCTTTGCAGGCTCTTCAAATCCAAAGTGCACCTTTGAAACATTAAGTCCATCGGTCAATTTTTTCAGGGAAAAGACAACCCTCTAGGTTCTAAATGTGTTATCAGCATTTGCCAGAAGCAGATTCGAGCAAAGGCAGTTCTCAGCCCTCTCTTGCGTTACCAATGTATCAGTTGCAAAGGATCCGTTGCGTCGGCCAGGCACCGCCCATAACCTAGCATTGCATGTTTATTTCGCAGCGGACATCCATCGTTGTCCTAACTTCTCGATATTATTATTATTGGCACTGTTTCGGCGCGTTTCAGCTGTCACTGCCTCTCCGCTCTGACCTCCAAGTCTTGGTACTTGAAAATCTTCTCAGCGTTATGAGGGTGATATCTGGTCTATTATGCATCACCGTCTAACCAGTTAAGATGCTAAGATTCCATTAGTCGCAAGGCAGAATTTTCCAGAATTACTTAAGTATATTTGTAATAAGGATCAGATTCTGAGTGATAAGTCCTAGAATTCTGGCTTTGGCCTAATGATCTCGGCAAAATTAGCATGCCTATCTCTATATTTCGTTGCATAGAAAAGCCACATCCTGCTGTAACGTGTTCTATGGACCCTGTTGTTTGCGTCCATATCTGTACTTATCGCTTTCTATTTGGATATCTTTCTTGATGTAGTAGTTTCTTATTGGAACCATCTGATCTTGAATTGTCATTAAGAAGCCAGGGAACAATCTTTAGTCGACATGTTCTTGCAAAACTTCATTCGGATGCCTTTCATGAAGCTGCTCTTCTCTCCATCTCTCCAAATGTTCTTTTCTCTTCGAGTACCGAGGCTCGGGATATTCGCATTCGTAAAAAGCAGGGAAGATGACTCATCTGCGACCCATACATATCAAATTATACTATATGGAGTTGTGACTCTTGAGCTTTCGTTAACAAATAATTTTGCAAATCAGTGATCTGATGATCTCACAGTTTGGCAATGTCCGTTAGTCCTATTCTTCAGTCATGTCAAGGAAGGATTATTATTCATAGGGCTGTGGTTTTGCGCCTTTACTAACAAGGTTCTCCATTTGCTTTGTAACTCTTGGAAATCGGCTATATCCAGGAATGCCAAAGGAATATCCAAGTACCGAACAAGCGTAACAGTTGAATGCTCTAAGAAGATTTTTGCTGATCAGTTGTGTTTAGCAGTTGTTCAAGCCTTCTTTCGAATTCAGATGCTATTTCCCTTTTCATCCCTTGATCTCCTGATGATTAATCTTCATTCTCTGGTATCTATAGGTTTCAACTTGTCGCATCCATTTAATTGTCTGTTAAGTGAACTAGCCTGCTTGCAGCTTTTCACGAACTACGTTAATGGTGCGACACTATATCTGAACTCCTTTTGAGAAATCTTCGATAATCAGTAACATTTCATCCAGCTGTTACTTTGTGGCTTCCATTAGCTTTAGATCATCCATATAGAATAAGTGATTCAGCTTAAGTGTCATCTCATCATTTCCTTTGATATTAAATCAATACTTGGCGCGTTCAGCATGTTAGGCGGCTATTATTATTTTCATCTCTTTTCTCTGCATTTTTGGCGGTTCCCGAGACGCACAGGTATATGTACAAAATCTGCCAGAAACTAATGGTAATCTAAGAAATATATTATCCGCTTAGTGGGTCTCCTTGAAGGATATATGGTATTTGTTTCTAGTTCTTCAGATGTGTTTGGCATATCTGTAGTATTTTCTTTAGTAATGAATGTGGTACAACGTCAAAAGCTTTCTTATAATCTACCAAGCATTTCCATAGATTCCGTTATTGTCTTTCTGTTTGTTTCGTTATCACATAGTATATTATTAACTATTCCTTACAACCTTCATCGTCCCTCCTGCAGCCTTTTTGTTCTTCGAAAATTACATTCTATTTCTGAAAGTTTTGATCTATTTTCCTGCGTATAGCTTCTGTCACTATTTTATAGAATGCCTGCAAACAACTTATTGGGCGATAATTAGCTGGATTTTCTGTGTTGTGGTCTTTCGGTTATATATGTTCTCCCTTCTGTTAGCGTTTGTAGTAATAGCTATTTGAATAGTTAAGATGTGAACTCTTTATATGAAAAGTTCTGTATTTGATCTATTTCTGGACATTTCCAATTATGCGTGTTTTTCTATAATGTTTGTCATTTCTTCTGTTGTTATTTTGTATTTCGTTTGTTCTTTTGCTTCTTTAATCCATGATGCTGTGGGATTATGTTGTATGGGTTTTGACCATATTCCTTTCAAGAATTCGGTGATCTTTTCTATTTGATGGTAGTACTTCAATTTTTCCTGTTGCTGCTATTTTCTTATTGAACAGTTTTTCATTGCAATTGCCTTTCTGTAGTTGAATTCTTTAATTCTTTGTCTCTAAGTAGACGAGCTGAGTATACTGTTTATTTTTATTTGAGGGTGTCCAACGTTTCTGTACATGTTTGTTCTTTGTCTCTTGTCACACATTCCAAGTGTTTTAATATTTTCTTTGATCTGTTCCCATTTATTTGTATACTGCGTTAGAATTCCTATGTTTGCTCTCAGCTTTGTTATATTGGTTTCAAGTTTCCTTTGCCATTTATGTGTATTTGTTGTCTTTGATTTTTGGGTTTTGTGTTTTAAATCTTTCGGTTTGTTGCATGTTAGCATTGCTTAGGCCGCTGCATATATTACACTGCGAATATATTTCAGTGTGCTTGTGGTGTCTAAGTATCCTGCAATAATTTACCTGTTCATTTTTTTCTTAAAGTGTAATTCTGAATTTATTTTTCTCATAGTTAGATGGCTACTTCCCCAGATTGTTAAACTTGTTTGCATTTCTCTATTTAGTTCTTATTTTATCTTGAATATATTTTGCTGTTTTTTGCGTTCCTTCATAGTTCATTCCGAATTCTAGGCCGCATCGAATAACCGAATAATCATTATCTAATATAATGCTTATATGTGTTATTTTAGAGATTACGCATTACAACAAGAAGGAAATACTATCTTATCTTTCCGTGATAGTGTTTATCGGATTCATAGTTGAAGACATTTTTGTTACCTTTATATGTTCGCAGAAATTATTACTAATACTCATAATAACGTCACTATTTGTATTCTGATTTCGTAACAATATTAATTCATTAAGTTAGGCATATTTTGGACCAGAAATTGTTCTTGTTAGATCACATTTATCAAAATTATGTTTTAATAATTTTATTTAACTATTATGATTCTATGTAGGCTGCTACATGTCTTTTTAAAACAGAACCTAAATAGCCATTTTTTAAATAAAAATGGAGTAATATCTCACATCTGAAAGCTAAATATTGCTGCCGAAACGTCTCGTCTGTCGGTACTTCTTGAAATATATCAAATATCGTAATAACAGGACTTTTCAAATAAAATTGTTTGAAATAAATAATCTCGTTTAACATTTTATTTTCCAGTTCCTCCTAGAATTAGTAATATTCGCCATAAATTTAAAATGAGAATATTTAAAAAATATAGTTACATTTCATCAATTTCCACATTTGGCTACTGATGATTATATAAAATTATTCGCATTATTATTATTATTATTTTAGAAGTTGTGTCGGATAAGCCAGTGAACCTTAAAGTGAATCAAAGATTAAGGGAGCTAGTGATACCGGAGGATTACAAAACCTCTTCTGGTGCACTATATAAGGTATTGTATATTTTTTATGATCTTTAAAGTGTTTAATTTAGTTTGATTAGCAAAATATTGAACATTTTGGCAGTAAAAGGAATAATGAAACAACAAAATTATATGAGCAAATTTAACGGATAAACAAAATATTTAATATTTTGGTGGCAAAAGGAAAAATCGAGCAGCAAAACTGAAACACATGGATATCTTTTAATATGTTTATGAACATCCCTAATAGTAAATCGTAAATAATCTAGGCTAACCCAAACTAGAGGCTTCCGCTTCGACTTCGGTCGAGTCAACACGCGTTTTGTAACGGCTTTTTGTAGCCATTTTGGGTGAACACGTGGCTATCGACCGTAGTTTCTCCCCGAGGAAAAATCGAGTGTCCTAGCCAGAAGGAATTCCCATTCACGTTGGTAACCAGGTCTGGGGAATCGATTGTTCCCGTGGGTCCAATTCTATCTGTGCTTGCAAAGTTCAGCTCACAGCTACCACTTTATGTGCTCGACACCTTGAGGGGTCAAAAATATAGATCCAACATTCCTTTCAACACACCCTTTTTAGCGCCGGACAATAGGGGGACATTTTTCACACACCGAAATACTGCAGGAGGAGGATGCAATGGAACAGTCGACTACGACTGAGGTCAGATGCCCTTAGTTGGGCGGTTCGAAACATCTCAAACCAAGTTTCTGGGTGAATACCCCAGCAGCAGCTAACCTAAACTAACCGAAAACTTTAATATTTAACATATTTTCCCATCTTTTAAAATAAAAAAAGTTCTAAGGCCTGTTGAATATATACTATTCTGTGAAAGTACGTTTTCAACCTCGGAAAATTTCAGCATTCGGTCAACGCATCGTGCTACAAACATCCTCGTTTGAGAACCAGTACCTTTAACGCTTGTTGCGTAATATAGGTACTACTTCACTGCCTAAATGTCAACCCAGTTATCATCCTATATATTTTGCTGCTCGTTCATCGAGTAGCGATTAAGTAAAAATTTCCCCTCCCTGTGTTGTAAACAACCCATTTTGACACTGTTTTGAAGGACGAAAGTGACAATTACCAAAAAGGTATCGATTGCCCTTGACGACGAGTTGTAAGTCAACTTACCACCCTTGGGTGGTAATAATTTATGCCATACGATTCATTAAGTTTAAACTACAAACATAGGAGGTACCTTTAATTTTTTATCTCATCAACAACGTTAAGCTAACAATGATTTATAAAAATGGAGTAATATTAAGTGAAATGAATATTAATAGTTCAATTATTACAATTATGAACATTATTTACAAAATTTGGATAAATGTTTTCTTGTTTTTTCTCTATTTGTATGGAATGTTCTGACTCCATAAATTCTCCATCTCTAACCAAGTTTCCTGTTACTCTTGAAGTAATGCAGGGGACCTCTGGCTTCGTTACATTGTACAACATTTTATTTGCAACTTCCTTTTTATTGTTGACGCTCTCGGCTACATAACTTTCTGCAATAGTTGCACATTTCCATCCCCCATGTCGCTTGAGAGCTAAGACATCAACTCCAGTATTTGCTAATAAAGTGGCCGACGTTCTTCTAAGGGAGTGTCTAGTATACTCCTTACAATTCTCAAAGTTCAGAAATCTAGCAATTTTACTTGGCATTGATGAAATCGTGTTTTTCCCGACAGGCTGATTTAAGCACTTTTCATTTTGATATCGCTCGAAGAAGCAAGGATTAAAATTCGTCCACGCGGATGTAAGTACACTAATTTAATAGTCTCAAACTATATTGTCAGCCCTCGCTGTCGCTCGGGCACAAAATCGTCCTCGACTAGTAAATGTCACTTACATCCCTTATAGAGTAAATAACTATTCTATCTTAAGTGATTATTTATCATCATGACATATTATTTACAAATATTTATAAATTCATATTTCTCTAGCACGCAGGGTTTTCCAGGAATATTTGATATTAACTTTGGATTTTTATTTTAAAATCGTATATTTGGCCAGAGGTTGCTACATATAATATCTCCGTAAATATTTTTAAACGAGCTTGGTTATGTTTTCTTCCATCTCTATTAAACATACGGCAATTTCTTCTCTCGATTCTGCTTAATATTTTGTTTAGATCTGAAGCAACAAGAAAAGCATTTTCAGTTATTATAAAAGTAAGAATATGCTTCTTTTTTTATCAAAAATGCTTGTTTGCCTGACTTCCTTTTATGGACAGTGGCCAGGGAGCTACCCCTTTGTAGCGACCAACTGTAATCCGCCATCATATTTATGTCCCAACGCCTCCAATATCGATTTTCCATTTCTTTGATATCTTGATGAAAACGTTCTCTCTGTTCCTCACTAACCTTACCAAGATTTTCGGGAAAATAGTTCAAATGACTATGCAGACAGTTTTTTAAGCAAGCTTTAGGGTGAGCTTCGGTGAGGTACCCCAGATGTGTGAGCAATTTTCTAAGCACGGTCTTATTTGTGCTTTGTAGAGCAAGAGCAACTACTGCGGTGTTTTATTGCGAAATAGCGCACCAAACTTCTGCGAGGCTGATTTTGCAATGTTAGATGTTAGCAACGTGGTCATGCCAGGACATATTGCTGTTGACCGAGATACCCAGTATTCCGATTGGCGAGTATGAATGATGTCAGGGCCGCCGTATGGGTTTTCTGGGTTAACGTGGCCGCTTGGGCTTTTGTTGCTTCGAACTGGATCAAATTTCTGTCAACCCAAGTTCGAACCCTCTCCAGATCTTGATTAACTGCCATAATCTACTCCTGTCTGCGGTGATAAATCTCAGTCGCTGGTAAAGGCTTTTCTCTCTAAGTTGGGAGACAAGGGTACTCTCATCTGCAAAACTGTAAATAGGATTATTGGTTTCAGTCAGCAGGTCATTAATATAGATGGGACATAGAGTTGGTGGAAGTATTGCGCTCTGAGGCATGCTCGCGTTAATGGTGAATGTGTCCGAAATCTGTCCATCAACTGCAACATGCAGCGATCGGTTCTTAAATAAACTGGCAAGCCAGCTGCAGAATAGGCTGATGACAGCCCGAAGGATGGCCGTTTGTTGAGCAATCCGTCATGCCAAACTTTGTCGAGCTCCTTCGAAATATCCAACGCAATCGCTCGAGATTCTCCGTAGTTCTAAATTACCCTACTCCATATATCAGTGGCATAGGCCAATATATCTCCTTTGCGAAAACCGTATAGGTTATCGCTAATTAATCTGTTCATCACAGGTACTTAAGTAGGTGGTTGCTGATTACACGTTCCATGAGTTTGGACATTATTGGAAGCAAGGCAATTGGGCGATAGTTTGAGGCCGTGGTTTTCTTGCTTGCACTCGAGCGACTTTTCAAGAAGATGGGTAAATCCTTTTTCGATAAGACAGAGAAAAAAGTCTGGTCAAAATGGGTGTTGGTTCGTTGGCATAGTTCTTTAACTCGATGAAGGTATTCTATCCTGTCCTGCTGCCCTTTGCGTACTTATCTAGTTCTTTGAGTATTTTACGAATATCACGGTGATGAAACTTAACTTCTGCCATTGTAGTCTTGATGTTTGATATGGTAGTGAGAACATTTTGGCGAGCACATTTGCCTTTTCCTTCGCTGTAGTCGATGTGATGCCGCATTCGTATGCCATAGGTGGGAGAGATGTTCTTGTAAAGTTAATACTTACTGCCTTTGCTACCGACCCGGCCAGAAATTCCTGGACCCACTGGGGCATTGCAAAAGTTTTTTCCTGATCAATACTCATAGTTCAAGCATCGCGTTTATTGTATTCCATAGTATAAGAATATTGTCGTCTTTCATAAACTCTCTTATTTGGGATTCAACAAATATACCTTCTTTAAATTTGGCGTCTGATATAAATCTAAATTTCGTACACAAATATTGGAAACAGGAACCATTTTTATAGAGATTTTACAAACTACTTCACGAGACCTAACTTTATGTGCAATGGAGAAAGCAAGATTCTTTCGCGGGAAACCAAACTTTTTCGTAACACATTCTGCTCTTCTGGTGTCATTTTCGCTCGGGGTGGCCAATTTACTGTTATCAAGTGCATACCACGGGCCCTACTGTCACATTCGCAGAGAAAGCCTAACTAGACTGCTGTCCCAGAATCATAGTTACATTTTTCAGATCGTCGCACTGATACCACTGATGTTAATCGTACTTTATTTTGACTAAAAGTGTTTCCAAATTGTGGTAGATTTCTGTCTTATGAACAGAGTGAACCACGGGAACAGAACTCAACTTATTGCCATTTTAGACTTTTTCTGATAAGTCAATAAACAAACGCCAGTCGTTAGGATCATATTGCTCAAGACACAATAAACCTTCTTCGCAAAATAGTTTGCAAATTCCCTCTCTCTGTTCCTATACCAATAAAATTCAACATTATACGCTAGTAGGTTCTTTCCCTTTAACCTAGAACGCAACAGTTTTAAGCATTTTTTTGAATGGCCGCCAATCCTCACTAAGTCATTTAGTTTATTTTGTGCAAGTACTTTGGCCTTATGGAACTATTTGAAATAAAACATCTTTATCAGAGTGAGTACGTTTATCGTCTTCAGCCTCAGATGATGAACTGGAAACAAACATGTTCAACAATGTTGGGAGCATTTGGAATTGGAAGATCATCTCCATGTGGTATTGGTCTTCTAGCTGAAGGAACATCTGGATACTGAATCGATTCCCTATTTTTTTTTAAATTAGATCCTGTAGTTTTTTACAGACTTAAGAAGCAATCATCAACGTGGTTATCATAGTTCGGAGCGTTCTTTTGAAAGTCCTAGGTCCCTCACTAAGTCATTAAGTTAATTTTGAGTAAATACTTTGGGCTTATCAGAATCTATTTCAAATGGATCATTTTTATCTGAGTAAGTATGCTCATTGTCTCCAGTCTCAGATGAACTTGAAACATTTTCGAGTATGATGGGAACATTTGCAATTGGAATACCATCTCCATGTGGTAGTGGTCTTCTAGCTGAAGGAACATCTGGATACTGAATCGATTCCCTTTTTTTTATTAAATTCTGTAGTTTTACACATACAAAAGGAGCAATCATCAACGTGGTTACGTTGTTCTCGCCTTATCATAGGTACACCAAAAGGTAATGACTTTTGATTATTTTGAGTCCACTTTCTTAAGCATGACACACAAAATGTGACGCCCGAAATGTGCGTAATATGGTTGACGCACATATTTCGTAATATTTTCACGTTGACTTTGTAACACAAAACTACCGCAAACATAGCAAATGATATAAATAATTAATTTGATAATTATATCTATTTTGCTGCTTGTTCATCCATTTTACTGCTCATTCATCCATTTTCCTTACAAACATATTTTGATTGTCATTCGATTAAACTGCTGATAAATAATTCAATCTGATCTTCGAATAATTTAATCCGGTTTAATTTTATACGTCGTCTTAAAATTTAAACCTATTCAATCAAAGTTATTTCGTACAGTGAACAATAACTATTAATGTCCATCATTTATCAATCATTGCCCAGGCATTGTAGAAGCATAACTATAATGTGCAGGATCTCTGAATCAAGGGTTCTTATGCCATTATCTCAGAAACTATAGAAAGTTTCTTATTTTTACTTATATTTTTAATTTTTTACATTGCCATATATATAAAAATTATTCAGTTTTTATGGACAAAAATCTACTGTCTAATATTAAATAGGACAACCTACATTTTTGGATTTTGGCCAAAATTCTGTTCTAGTTGATAAAGTTATTGATTTTGGGTTTAAATAAACAGAGAGGAAAACCAGTCGAAGATAGCAAAAAAACTATTTGCAATTGAGCTGTTTCATAAGTCAACATTTCTTCTTCCATATCTGAGATATTGCACACAATCAGGAATTGAGCTCTTTAGATTCTTTTGAAAATAATCTGCTTGTCAAAAAAAACGAAGAAAAAACAATTTTAGCGTCATACTTAAATTGCTGTAGCTTGGAAACAAATTGGCGGATTTTGATGAGCTTTTCAGATACTTAAAGGTCGTTTAAATAAGATTTCACGCCGAGGTGAAGAGTTCGTCAAGATCCGTCAATTCGTTTACAAACTACAGCAGCAGCTTAAGCTTTTTCACTTTTTGGACTGCTTTCTTCTCGACTCTGTATAATATCCAAATATTTTTGCCAGCATCAAGCGGCACTTAGACGTGAAACCTCAATGGAATAAACTTTCATGATCTCAAAAACCCATCGAAGCTCAACAAAATCCGTCATTTTATTTTAAAACTGCAGCAATTTAAAAATGAGGCTAAAGTTGTATTTTTTCGTTTATAACAAATTAAATGAAGCAGTTCTTTGTCCCTTTACAATAATGCCTCTCCTATTTTATATATTCGATACATTTTATATTTACCCTTTCATGCTTCTTTGAATAAAAAACGAAAATCGTTATTTTTAATATCTTTATTTTCAGTCTCGGGCATTGCAATATTGCTTAGAAGAAAAAGTGAATATGTTAGCGGATAAGGATTGGATTGTTCATTTGGATGAAGAATCCATTTTTACTATCGACTGTATTAAAGGTAAATACAGATAACTACGTATAAATAAATTAAATATATATTTATTTGTTTATTTAATTAAGCAAGTTGTAACCACTTTTCCGTGAGAACCGCAACCGCAGCGCTATGTTACGAAAGCCAATTAAGCATCCTGCTAGTTATCGTTTTTTAATTTATTAGTATTATTTTAAAAATTAACTTCGTAAGCGATTTTATGATATATTTAAAAATTTTAAATATCCTTATCTTTTCCAAAAAATACCTGACATACGCTACTTTTTTAATGCAAATACAGTAAAATAAATAAAATATGTTTTCTGGCTCATAAATAACTCACATTGAAAGTAAAATTAACATAATTCGTTATAAGTGCATGAAGTGACTCATGGAAAAATTATATTTAAAATTAAGGATAATTTATTACTTATCACGCCACAAGGGGGTTTCCGAAATGCCTCTGTTAAATCAATCATTCAAAAGTGAGATAAGAAGATTATTAGATTATTTACGTTTAATAGCATGATAATAAACTCGGCACCGGTAAATTTGCAATAGTTTTATGGATTGGTTATTTTCTAGGAAATCCATAAAAATATTGATTTCACTCATTCGTAAGAACGCATCTCGTTGAGGTACTTGCTTATACAGCACAGGAGATATTTCGGCACTAAATGGACATACTAATTGCATTTCCAGCAATAGGTAACATTAGCAACGAATCTAGAGGCACTCTTCTCTGATCTATTGCTTCCTAGATTATGAAAAAATTCAACTCTATGAGCACAGGACACAGAGCTATAGAGGCGCTGCTAGCGATCCATAGAATACTAAAATATGCTAGGTCAGAATGGAGAACCATTTTGAGAAAAAAACTAGATAAGCACAAAGAGGTGGTTTGATAATGTGGCACTCAATCCGTGATACCTACAGTTCCTCTGGAACTTCAGAATGAATTTAATAAGTAGGATTGTGAAGATGCGCTCCCAAGATCGAAAGTGAGTGTGGATTGATTAGTGACAAACAAACTATAGAAATGGCTAAGGACTATATCCACCTAGGACAAAATATACTGCTCGAAATTCAAAGAGAAGTAGGTTAAAGAGAACATCGTTTCGACAACTAAAGACAACTACTTTAAACTCTAATAATTGTACACCATCAAAAAGATAAAGATATATCACGATAAGAAGCATAAAATTATTTAAAGATTCATGTTCTAAATGATTATGAAGATACTATTGTATCATTGTATTGTATATTTGCTCACCTGTAATCGCACACTAATGTTAATGAAGCGGTTACTTTTACTAAAGAGATTGTGATATATTTTATTTATGCATCCCTAAAAGTAAAAACCATACAAATCGTAACTTATAAAAAAGCTTTCGACTCTGTAGAGCAGAAACCTGACAATCTGTAGAATAGTAAAGGATATTAGGTTACCATGGAAAACCAATTCAAGAAAAAACTATATTAGTTCAAGGAGGTGGTCTGATAATGTGGCACTCAGTCCGTGATATCTTCTGAATGAATGCAAGAAGTAGGATTATGAGGGTGAGGACTATTGACAAGCAAAATATAGAAAAGGCTAAGGAATACATCCATCTACGACAAAATAAACTGCTTGAAGATCAAAAGGAGTAAGTAACAATGAACGAAACTGAGACGCTTATGGTTTCGACAATTAAGGACAATATTATATGACTGATAGATCGGTCTACATGTTTCTTCCATTTTTGAGCTTTTATCATGTTGTGAATTTTATGAATTATTTATTGGATGTATTTAACAGGGTTAGATTTTCATGTTTTCAAGAACGACTTCAGCCATAATCAACACAAGGAGTTGGTTTCACAATATGGCATACAGTTCGTGATATTTTTCATCTGGATCCTCAGAACCAATTAAAGGAGTAGGATGATTGGGGAGATGAGCTTAGAAGAATCGAAAGTAAGTTCGGATTATTGACAGGCAAACTACATAAATGGCTAAGGAATAGAATACATCAATCTAGGAAGATATGTACTGCTCGAAAATCGAAGAGGAATAACTAGAAAAGAACTGAACTGAAACGGTCATTGTTCTGACAGTTATGGAAAATATGATATGACAGGCGAGATTCTTGACACATTTCTCTCATTTTTGAGCTTTTATGATGTTGGATGTTGGCCAAGTTGTGAATTTTATGAGTTATGTAGTGGACTTATTTATAACAGGGCTGGATTGTCATGTTATTAGGAATGGCTTCAGCCTCGTCCTCGAGAAAAATCATCATCCCAGTCTGAGCATTTCCATTTCTAAGGATAAAAGTAAATATAAAGAACTTACTTACAGCCATAATAGCAGCGTACAATTTTTACAGGGCTGACTATGTATCATTATGGTGCATATTTGCCTATACTGACTGGAGCAACCTGGAAGCACATACCAATATTAATGAAGCGGTTCCAGATTTTTACAAAAGAAGTTAGGAATTTTTGATTCATGTATCTCTAAAAGCAAAACCAATGAAAATCGTAGATTATGAAAAAGCCTTAAATTATATATAAACAGAGCACAAAGCTATAAAGGGGCCACTAGAGATTTGCAGAAGAGTAAAAGATACTAGGTTAAAATGGAAAACAATTTGAAGAAACCAGTAGATTAAGGCCGCAAGGTTCTTACATAAAGACCTGTAGGGCTTGGACGATTTATTAGCCCATTTGACCCTACAAGGTTCACTGCGCTTTTCGTTGTTATAAAAACAGCTCTTTCTGTGCGTTCTCTTGGAAGAACTGCAATATTTTGTCAGGCCGTACTCTAAGTACGAGGGAGGTGAAGATATAGTTCAACCTCATCGATCTCGACCTGTCCATGTCCTCGTCTCCGACACCGAAGACGAGGAGGTGGCCTTTCGGCTCATTTTTGGCCTCATGGTGGAAGAGGCACCACTTGCCGACGTTTAGCGCCGGATTCTGTCCTGCCAGGCGACGAAGGACAATCTCCTTCTCCCCGTGGGCAGCGTCTGCCTCTAGGGGGATCCAGAGAGAAGCCTTCGTCAGCCTTGGCAGTCGATCCACGCGACAGCAAGGGTCGCGTTCTCCCAGGGCTTCAATTTGCTGATGGCTTCCGTGAGCCATGCCAGCGTATCGTCGTCTTCGCAGACTACTCTGATGATTCCACCGGAGTGTATCCACGAACGAAACGCTGGCGGCTTCAAACTGCTAGCAGAGGGTGACAGTAAAATTTTGTCCAGCTCCTCGGTCATCAGGTTTTTAATTAGGGCCTCCCTCTCTGACGGAATTCTTCCGTAAGGGTTGTCCTTGTCAATTATGGCAACCCTGAGGTGACTCACGGCTGCCTCTTTGTATCCTGTTGGGATCACTCCACCAGGTCCAGCACCCTGTTTAACCCGTTTGAGAGGTTTAAGGGTGGATTCTGAGGAGGTTCCCGACCGGTTGCGTTTTTTGGAAGGTGGCACACCTTGCGGGTGCACATCCTTCCGTGGTTGTGGTTTGACCTTGTGGTGGCCAGCCTCCTTTAAGGGAGGCGGTCTCCTAGAAGGCTCAGCTTTTGGGGTTGGAAGACTTTTGGGGTTCTCAGCCTTCTTAGAGAGATTTTGGTCTCTTTTAGAAGGTGGCACACCCGCAGTCTTCGCAGCCTCCTTCTCACGTTGCCTTCGCCTTCTCTTGGCTTCGGCCCCGCATATTCGTTTCCTTCTACGGGATTTTGGTTTGACCCAGCCCTCGGATGAGGGTGGGTCTTGGGCCAGCGATTGCTGCCCTTGAGGTTGTGGCGAGCGTTGCCGCTCTGCCACTGTTTCGTCTTTGTCTTTGTCCATAAGGCGTATTAAAGATTTCGTCCTCCTGACTCCCCACCCACCACGGAGTCCCAGCCGGGGGAGCTGCATGGCAATATCCCATGCAGACACCAGGGTTGTCAGGAGGATATAGTCTCCAAGACGAGGCAACGCAGTGAGAGGGTTGTGCAGCACCGGGACGGCGGCGCCAGACCAAAACCGCCACGGGTCCGCAGCCCCCTACGCGCCCCCTTTGCCTCTAAAGACTCACCCTGTCGGCCCTCTGACGGGACGATACAGCCGATTGATCAGGAGTGGGTTAGTTCCCGACCGCCCGTCTAGCCGAACCCCGGACCGAAGAGGTGTGTTGCGGCCTGCGCAACCTTCAGGTTTCCTTCATCCGACGACACGGGTCGCCACGCACGGCACAAACACGTGGGAGCCGGTCCGCGGGAGTGCTTTCGCCATAGCCCAAGCCAGGGTTTTATTCCCGGTGGGCCAGCTTATGACACTCCAGGCCATAGCACCGAAGCACTATGGCCCTCCCCTATCCGCCACCTGGGGACGCGCCTGGTAGGATTCTCAACCCTCAAGGAACTGCAGTATTATATTCTGCCGAGCCAGGAAAGTGCACCTTAAGCAGAAGCAACAGGGCTTTACTTTCTGGAGGTGCAGGTGCTTTGATAACGTGTCACTCAGTCCGTGATATATTTAATCTGCATCTTCAGAATGATTTTAAGAAGGAGGATTGCAAATATGAACTTAGAAGAATCTAAAATGAACTAGGACAAGTAAGCTATAGAAATGGCTAAGGAACGCATTCATCCTGCGCAAAATATGCTGATCGGGAATCAAAAGGGAGAAAGCAACAAAGAACTGAACTAAAACGGTCATCGTTTCGACAGTTAAGGCAATTTTATATGACAGGGGGCTGATAGATCTGTGGACATATTTCTTTAGTTTTTGAGCTTTTATGGTGTTGGCGAAGCTGTGAATTTTATGAATTATTTGCTGGATGTATTTATAACGGGGATGGATTGACATATTTTCAAGAATGACTTCAGCCTCGTCCCCGAGAACAATCGTCATCTCACTTTGAGTATTTCCATTTCTCTAGGTAAAAGTAAACATGAAGCAAAAAGTAAGTATTGTATATTTGTTCATACCGAATGGATCAACCTTGAATATTAATGAAGTGTTTCCAGATTTTTATTGATTCATGTATCTCTAAAAGCAAAAACAATACAAATCGCAAATTATGAAAATGCTTCAGATTCTATAAGCTCAGACCACAAAATTATAGAGGGACCGCTAGAATAGTAAAAGATATTAACAGTAGATTAATGCTGCAAGGTTCTC
The DNA here is from genome assembly GCA_016904865.1 of Pissodes strobi. Taxonomy (NCBI): domain Eukaryota; kingdom Metazoa; phylum Arthropoda; class Insecta; order Coleoptera; family Curculionidae; genus Pissodes; species Pissodes strobi. Next base: position 58,944 of record MU188648.1, read on the forward strand.
ACATGGAGACTTGTAGGGTTTGGGCGATTTAATAGTCCATTAAACCCCTATTCAATGTTCACTGCACTTTTCGTTATTATAAAACCAGCTCTTTACTGTGCGTTCTCTTGGATGAACTTCAGTATTAACGACATATTCTGCTGAACCAGGAGAAACGCCTCTTAAGCAGAAGCGACAAGCTGTACATTTCCACAGAGGAGGTGCTTTGATGTGATATATTTCATTCTGATCTTCAGAATGATTTCAAGAAGCAGAATTGTGAAGATGAGCTTAGAAGAATCTAAAATGAGTTCGGATTATTGACAAGCAAACTATAGGAAATGGCTAAGGAATACGTTCATCTAGCACAAAATATACTGATCGAAAATCAAAGGGAAGTAAGTAACACAGAACTAAGCTAAAGCGGCTGGAAAACCTAAGACCAGCTTAATGAAGAAACTAGGCCATTTGCGAATACAGTGAAGTATTTGCGAATTGCCCTAGATAGAACACTTAACTGGAATGCGCATCTGCATAAAATTGCCGCAAAAGCAGAACTGTCACTATGGACCTGCAGACGTACTTGTGGAAAAACATGGAGCTTACATCCCAAACAAATGCACTGGCTATATATTGCGGTCATAAGATCAATGATAACATATGGAGCAGTAGCTTGGTATTCTAAGAGCTTACAGAGCTCCGCGAAAATCAAAGTATCCACCTTACAAAGACGAGCGTGTCTGTCAGTTAGTGCCGGCTTCGGCACTACATGTATGGCAGTACTTGAGTGTCTTCTAAATCTGCCATCTCTCCTAATATTACTGGAGAGGGAGGACAGATGGGCTGCGTATAGATTGACACAGACGGTGATCAACAATCCGCAGGCGATCATCATGGTTCCCAACAGGCTGAAATACGTCAATGAGCGGGACAGTATGTTGGGTCTATCATCAGATGTTATGCCTATTAAAACCAACTATTACCATACCTATGACGTCCTTCTACCAGAAAGGAATGAATGGACAATCGGAACATCTGAGAACAACAGAGAATATTTGATTCACTAACGGCTCCAAGACCAATGATGTCACAGGAGCCGCTGTATGGAATAAAAATGGTAACGTTGGGCTTAAATGTTCACTAGGCAAACATGTACAACCATTTTTCAGGCAGATGTTCAAGCCATTGATGTGACTGCACAGTAGCTCATCGATAGAAACTGGAAAGGCAAGTTAATCAAAATATTCTCGGACAGTCAAACGGCTTTAATAGCTTTTGAATCTAGCAGTATGGAACTGTCAGAAACTACTCACCAAACTAGGTAGGGAAAATACCTTACAGTAATCTGGATACTTGGACATGAAAGGCAATGAAAGGGTTGATACTCTT
>MU188650.1:0-10960 GCA_016904865.1 Pissodes strobi
TTCCCATGCTACAACAATTGGGTATTTACCATAGAATACTTAGTAATGTCAGAGCCGACGAGCTACAAATATCGATTGAAGAAGGCAACACTATTCACGTTAATAACAAAACTCGTTCGATTGATGAGTCCAGAAATGGGCGTTTTAAGTCAATTTTATTTTTTTTCGGAAGTAATATGAGTTCATGCGGTTCAACATGCAAAGCTGTGGAGCAATTATAAATAAATATCACGATCTGGTTGTTTTGAAAGGAGCTGAGATTGTCCAGGCTGAAATATTATTATGAAGATCAAGAAAAGAAAACAAATTAAAAGTAACTATTGAAAACAAGAATTTACTTCAAAGGCTTGGTAGATTTGTCATTTTAGAAAATCACCATATTATTGATTTCCCACGTCTAATTTTAGAATATCTTAAGGATCTCACAGGTGGAAGGTGTTGATTGGCACGGTTCTTGAATACTTGTAGGTTGTAATTAGGGGCAAACAGATGTCCTGGGAGTGAGTTCCACAGTGATGCAGTGTGCCAGGCAAAGGAGTTCTTGTAAAGCGATGTTCTAGGTGGTTCCAGTTGTACGACGAACTGGTACGCTCTAGCCGTCTGTCATGATTGTATGACTGGCGTTGCCAGGGGCGGGATGAGGCGGGCCAAATCCTGAGAACATCTGCCGTAAAAATATCTGTAAAACAGGGACATCTCCGCCACATGTCTGCGGTGTTCCAGACTATCCAGATTCCGGGTCAACTCCGCGTCGCCGAAGAGACGCACAGCTCTCTTCTGAATGGAATCCAACAGCTTTAGGGTGTGCTTTGGTGCGGCACCCCAGATGTCTGAGCAATATTCTAAGCACGGTCTTATTTGTGCTTTTTAGAGCAGGAGCAACTGCTGCGGTGTATACAGTTTTTTGTTGCGAAATAGCGCACCAAGCTTCTGGGAGGCTGATTTTGCCATGTTAGCAACGGGGTTGTGCCAGGACATATTGCTGAGACACCCAGCAGTCCGATTGACGAGGGATGAAGGAATGGTCGATTCTGCAATAATGATGTAAGGACCCGCCGTATTGGCCCACTTAATAAACGTGGCTTCTTGGGTCTTTGGAATGGACCAAATTTCTGTCGCCCCAAGTTTGAACTTTCTCCAGGTCTTGATTAATTGCTGTAATCTGCTCCTGTCTGCGTTGGTAAGTCTCAGTCTCTGGCAGATCTTCTGATCTAAATTGGGAGACAAGGGCACTGCCATCTGCAAAACTGTAAACAGGATTATTCGTTTCAGTCAGCAGGCCATTAATATAGATAACGAACAGAGTTGGTGAAAGTATTGCGCCCTGAGGCACGCCCGCGTTAATGGTGAATGTGTCTGAGATGTGTCCATCAACTGCAACGTGCAGAGATCGGTTCTTAAGGAAACTGGCAAGCCAGCTGCAGAGAGAGGCTGGCAGTGCGAAGGACGGCAGTTTGTTGAGCCTCCGTCATGCTCTCTGTCGAATGCCTTCGAAATATCTAACGCAATTGCTCGAGACTCTCCGTAGTTCTCAATTGCCCTACTCCATATATGAGTGACATAGGCCAATATATTGCAGCGCCCTAATAAGCAAAATGCTTACTCAGACGCCCATATGCCTGACTCTCTCAGTCGGAGTTAATTTTTTTTTAGAAAGTCGTGGGTTAAAGTGTTTGGTCGTTAGAAGGGCGCTAAATTTTTATCGTGAGAAATTTATCGGAAAGACTTTCGGTTGGAGAAATGGATAATAACCTAGAAAATACCCGGTGAAAGAGCGAAGTAAAAAAATTATTAAATAATTAGCGAAATAAAAACATTAGAATTAAATCAAATGATAGCTATGCCTCAGTTATCCAATTAAACACCTGAATTACTAACAGTGGTTTATTAACACTAAACACGCACGTACAATAGTATATCGTTCATCAGTACCTTCCTGGTACAGAGTATCTTCAAGAAAATTAATCAACCAATTAAGAAGATTTAATCTTAAGTTATGCAGAGGTATTTTTTTTTCTAGAAAAATCTACAGCCATGTGATAAAGCGGGAATAATTTCCTAGTAAATTTTATACTAAACAACGAGAGGAATATCTCAAATACAATCTAATACGATTTTATTAGATGAAATAATTTATAGAAAAATTAGCTTCAGTAATGAGATAGAAATATCTCCTATAAAGTCAATATTATTTTATACTATTCTATAATATCAAATAAGTTTAATACTTGTTAATGAAAAGTAGTATTTTAAATACAACTAGTACCGTTTAATAAGAAAAAAAATCAATGATAGGGTAGCATTACCCGATAACTATGAATGAATATTAACAACATCACACTAGAATGAATATTCACAAAATCATTCTTTACTTACTCCCTGGATAGTAATGTCGTGGAAAATGCCTAATTAATCGAAAAAATTCTGAAAGAGACATATACAAATATAGCCGCTTACGGAAGAAAAATTCGAGCTTGGATTAATCTGTTTTGGGGGTGAAATCAAATAGCAATATTAAATAAATTTAAGGAAGTTCTGCCGTGGGTTTACTGCGAGATATAATTTACTTAATGCTAATGTAATATTGGTACTAATTTTACTATATAACATAAGAAATTAAAAAGTGGGAAACGGTAACAAATCTACGGTATTCTGGAGAAATATCTCCTTAAAACAACGCGCTATATCGGCGAAATGAATCTCAAAAGCTCTTGAAATGTTTTATCCGGTATGTACTTCTAATAAGATAGTCTATAGTCTTTTCACTCGAGAATCATCGATAGTGGCAGCAGAAAGCCAAGAGAAAGCTCAATAAAATCGCCTTATTGAGAATAATAATTCTACTTTATAAGGATAAAATTGATCCTACCAGTTTCTTCGATAAATGAAAGACCTAGGCTAGGCACTAATTGGAGAGTCGGGCCTCACCCAAACTCCCCGGACTGGCTCCTACACAGGCGAGGAGGTGCTCAAAAGACCATTGATCCCTCGGAACGAACCTTTAAATTTAAAGGGTCACCACACCATCTTTCACACGGTGTCTTACAATACAATTGACGATATTTAGTACTTTTAAGCGATACTACGCTTGTAGATAAATTGGCCTCTACCAAGTCGGTAACAAACACGGCCGTCTTCACGCCTCGAAGACGTACCCGAGAAGGACGTCCTGTCCGCTATCTTCCGTAGATATTCGTAGATATTTCCTGCGCATCTTCGAGAGTAGGTAGTAAGGTTGCGAGGATCGATACCATAATTTAACAGATATATTGCGGAAAACGAAATATTATAATTAGACACATGTACAACGTTACAATATCTCCTGTCGATCTCTATTTGCGAAAGCCGTATTGATTATCGCTGATTATTCTGTTGTTCTCGTGGTACTTGAGTCGTTGCTGATTGACTACACGTTCCATGACTTCGGAGATTATTGAAAGCTAGGCAACTGGGCGATAGTTTGAAGGCGTGGTTTTCTTTCCTTTTTTCGAACAGGTTGCAGTCAAGTGACTTTCCAAGAAGATGGGTAAATCCCTTTCCCGTAAGATAGAGAAAAAAAAACCTGGAAAAAATGGGTGTTAGCTCGCTGGCGCAGTTCTTCAACACGGCAGGTATTCCGTCCGGTCCTGATGCCTTTTGCGTATCTAGTTCCTTAAGGATTTTACAAATATCACGGTGATGAAACTTGACTTCTGCTATGGTAGGTTAATGTTCGATATGGTGGGGAGAGCCTTGCCCTGAGAAACGTCTAAGGAAGAGTGCGATGAGAGGATTTTGGCGAGCATGTTTGCTTTTTCCTTGGCTGTAGTCGCCGTGATGCCACGTTCGTCTGTCAAAGGTGGGAGAGACGTTTTTGTAAAGCTGTTACTTACTGCCTTTTGCTACCGACCAGAAATTCCTGGAGCCCCTGGGGCATTGCAAAAGTTCATTCCTGATCCTTTGATTCTGTTTGTCCTTAGTTTCGTCCATCACACATTTGCATTGGTTTTTCGCTTCAACAAAATAACTTCGATTTTCAGCGGTCCGATTTTGCTGCCAGTACTTGTAAGCTTGCTGTTTCCTACCTACAGCTCTTTCGCATCTTCTGTCGAACCAGGGCTTTCCTTTTGACGGTAACTTGATGGAATTTGGGATGTATGTTTCCATTCCTGAGGAGATTACTTGCGTAATCTCTTCGCAGCAGACTAACGGGTAAGTCAGAGCCTAGATTAGGTTAGTCGAGCAATGAATAAGTTTCTGAGTAGGGGCTCATATATTTGAAATTCTTATTTTTTTTTAAGTTTTATGTTCAGCCTGGCCATACTTAGTTTAAATAATAAATCAACTTATAGTTAATTTTAATTACTAGGATTTTCCGATTTTTCTGCAGTAAAATATGCACAAAGCAACAATTACTATTTGTTAACTGAAAAATATACAGATTTAAATAAAAATGTAATTATAATAGGACCTGCTACATGAAAATAATATTGTTTAACGTTTAATTTGCTTTAACGAATAAAGCAAATAATATATTTATAGATATACAACATTAACTCGTTTTTTTCAACTCTCTCCTTAACCATATTCAAAATAATTATTTTCTTCCTGTAATAGGAGAACAGGAATTTTCACGACTAAAATGGTTTTTGATAAACCGCAGGTTCAAGGAATATTAATTTTTTAAAATTGCAAGCACGTCTATGGGGGCTTGTAGCGGCAAAACCACCCAATCGACTCCCTATTTTTTTCTTGAAAATCAAACCAGGGGTTAGAGGGTTCAACATACCAAAAATTTGAACGACATCATCAGAATCAGTTTTCAATGCATTTTGTGCGTGGTCCTTTGCAATTTTAAGATCAAAATGTTGTCAGAGAGCTAATTCTCTATAGATGTATATTTATATGAATTTTACGGCTTAAAATAAGCGTTTCTATAAGTTGTTAAAGCCCTGTTACAAAAAACGTGGGCGTACTGTATAAACTTATTATATAGAATTAACCAAGATTTCGCCTCTTAAAATGTGCGCAAATACTTAATTAATTGGAGTAAAAATTTTACACAATTTTATCCACTGTAGAATAGGTGTATATTCAATTTTTTTTTACTAATATCGCATTGTCAACGGAACCCTGCCATTATGCAAAACTTCAACGCTGTAGCAAGTTTATAACCAGGAGGAAAATGAACCAACATCGACATCAAGTCAACACAACATTACGACATCGAAATCAAGTTAGATAAAAGCGTTTAAAAAATACCTTTTATATTCAAATAGAAATATTTGCTCAGGATGCAATCCAATCTTTCTCCCAACTACCAGTACCGGCGCAGTCAATGGGTGCAAAATCATAGCGCCTGTGATGTTATCGATCAAGTAAAACAGAAACTATTCAAGAAATATTTGGCATTTGGGGATCACGTAAATAAAAAACTGCTCGCTTATAGCCCGTATAGGCTTAGTCAAGTAGAGCATAAAGTGTCATCGATCTTGTATGAAGCTAATATGAGATACCGCAATGAAAGAAGTAGCAGAAATAGTTTCTCAGGAAGAAAATGTTCCCGAGCTCTTTCTACTTCGTCATCTAACCCCCAAGATATATACTGTTCCTTATCCACTATCCTAATTAAAATTCTGATTATAAAGTTTTTTATTCCGACACACCCTCGTAACCAAGAAATTGATGCTGCTCATTGTCTCATAGAATGATCTTTGAGTAACTCTGAATCGTTATTTTCGTCAATATCTCAAATGAGACTCTTGCTTTAAAGGTAATAGAAGCAGCCATATAAAATAATGCATATGGCATCCCACGACGTTTTCGATTACCATTATTATTTTATGAAGCTGGATTATAAAGAAGTATTTCTTTCTAAGATAGCATGTCAAGAATTTTGAAAATGCCTTCAAAATAAATATAAAAATTATTTTCTTGATTCAGGCTTTGTGTAAGCTAACTTAAGATCTAAATGAGACACACGAGCCCGTTTAATTGCCGGTTTAAGTAAAGAAGTTCCTATTATTCTCAGAAATAATGACAGTAACGAAATTATTTTATCCCAGAATAAGATAGAGACTTTGAATTCAATGCTTAGATAGATGCCTAACGTTGACGTACAATATTACAAAAAATATTCTGCCCCAAAATTCAACTAAAAAGAAAAGAAGCGGTAACGGATCAGAATAAGAATAAATAAGATAATTTTTTTTTTAAATTGTACCTAAAAGTGTATTCTTTATCTCGGTTTTAATGAAGTGTTAAAAGACGACGTTTTTTCACCAAAGATTAGGTTATTATAAACATATTGCCTTGCTTTTCGATAATAAGGATAATTAATAAGGTTTCAAAATTCATATGTACAGGGTGGCTCGAATTCGTGTCTATGTATGGGGAACTCGAAAACCGTAAGAGATACAGTGTCGGTCAAATTAAGGCAAAATTGCGCATTTAGGTGCCTAACAATATGCCGTTTAGAAAGTTTTAAAATTCCGAGTATTTCCGGAGATATCCGGAAAAAACCGAAATTTTGAAAAATCGTTTTATTTTTTTCCTGGGCTTATTTAAAAACGGATTTGAAATTGAATTACGCTTTTGCATTGCCACTTTTTCCGCTCTATCCAATGATGGTATACAATTTGAAATCCGACGTTTCGTCTTCAAGGGATCATCATCAACTTTCTTTTTTTAAATACGAACTTTAATTTTTTTTTCGTTTTTCAGATGGTATTGGCGTTATTAATATGATTATGTGTTTTTATTTTTTTTCTATTTTTTTTTTATTTTTATTATTTTTTTTTTAATTATATATTTTGCTTTGGCGTAATTTTAAATAATTTAAGGTAGGTACTTTTGAAGTTTTTATATTCTATAAAAATATTTCATTTGGTTTTTTGTTTTAAGTAGGAAATTGGAGCGTAGTAAAAATAAAAAATAGTAAAATTATTTCTTACGAGAATATGGCCATGAACTATTACTCAAACAAGTTGCTTACTGGAAAGATAAAATATTCTCAACTTTTAACCAATTAAAAAATTTATTTAATAGAGAACATCAACAATTTTTAATCATACTATGTGATACTATAGGTACTCTGATGGAAAAACATCTATTGGAATTTTGTATGATTATAAATTGATGATGTTCTCTATTAAATAAATTTTTTATTTGGTTAAAAGTTGAAAATATCTTATCTTTGCACTAAACAACTTGTTTGAGTAATAGTTCATTGCCATATTCTCGTAAAAAATAATTTTACTATGTTTTATTTTTAATACGGGCTCCAATTTTCCACTTAATACAAAAAAGAAATAAAATATTTTTATAGAATATGAAAATTTCAAAAGTACCTACCTTAAATTATTTAAAATCACGCCAAAGCAAAATATATAAAATAAAAATAATAAAAAAATAATAAAAATAAAAAAAAATAAAAAAATAAAAAAATAAAAACACATACTCTTATTAATAACGCCAATACCATCTGAAAAACGATAAAAAAAATTTAAGTTCGTATTTAAAAAAAGAAAGTTGATGATGATCCCTTGAAGACGAAACGTCGGATTACAAACTGGATATCATCATTGGATAGAGCGGAAAGAGAGGCAATGCAAAAGTGCAATTAGTTTTGAAATCCATTTTTAAATAAGCCCAGGAAAAAAATAAAACGATTTTTCAAAATTTCGGTTTTTTCCGGATATCTCCGTAAATACTCGGAATTTTAAAACTTTCTAAACGGCATATTATTAGGCACCTAAATGCGCAATTTTGCCTTAATTTGACCGACACTGTATCTGTTACGGTTTTCGAGTTCCCCATACATAGACACGAATTCGAGCCACCCTGTACAGTTCACAGGCGGTAAAAGTGAAACCAAACCATGCGGTCAACCATCCAAGTACTAACCACGCCGACGTTGCTTAACTTCAGTGATCGGACGAGAATTACTTCTTTACTTTTCTAGTGTCGCTTTTCCGTTTCCGTTTCATCGAGTCTCAAACCACACCTAAAAAAGTTTTCACTTAAAAAAAAATTATTGATGTAAGAAAGTCGTAGTTATTTTGTTAATAAGACATATGAGCGCCACTGTTAAAAAAGATCTTAAAAATTACATTCGACTTACATTCGTGTTTTCAATTCAACTAAAATTTTGCATACTTGCCTAAATTTGATAACATCGCAATTCTATGGCGTTGTTGAGCTAGTCAGGGTCGTATTTAGGGCTGGAGCCCCAAATTTTAGCTAAATTTTACCAGCTTCTCGGTCTTAATTATGTATTTTGCATACTTAGGGATGCTGTATATTACAGATGAGTGGCAATAATAATCTTTACGAAAAGAGACAAAGAAGGCTAAAAAGACCATATGACGAATTGTCTAGGGATGAAGAGGAAGAAGATCCATATCAGGACAGCGATGGTGGGTCAGATTCAGATATTGTTCCCAGCGAAGCTTCAGATACCGATGAACCGGTGGTGTGTAAGGACATTCCAAAGTGAAGGATTTATTACCAATCTTACATCAGGTCTTTAAAATTATGGGCACAGCACACAGTTATCTGAAACCGGAGGACCTTGATCGAGAACCTAATGGTGATGAGAATCGCAGTATACCAGAAGAACCTGATTTATGGGAAGACACAACAGATCCAATTCCCACTTCCAATTTCGATGAAGACAGTGTTGGGGTCAAAATAAATATTGACGAAAATTCCTCACCCCTTGATGTTTTCGCCTCAAATATGGGAGTGTTTAGTGCAGTGCTCAAACAATTATGCCGTATTCCTAACCAACACAAATCGCCCTAAAATAAGGAACTGCAGAACAGCATCTACTCGACCAATAACAGTCGACGAGCTAAAGACCTTTTTTGGTCTTTGTCTATTTCAGTGCCAAGTTTCAACTTGCGACGTTCGTAGATTTTTGCATCCAAAGACGCCCTTAATTATCATCCTATATTTCCTTTTGTGATGTCGGCAAGGAAATGGGAGCAAATAATACGCATTTTTTGTGGTTCAGCGCCAAATTTAAAAGAAAATAGAAAAATCCAGATACTAATTGACATGTTTAGATCTCAATTCCAAGCTGCTTATGTACCTACTAAAGAATTATTTTTAGATGAATCGTTATTACATTTTCGAGGCATTTAGGGTTTACATCAAGAACAAAAAAGTCAGATACGGGATAAAGTTTTATCAGTTAGCGACCTCTGATGGGTATGCGTTAAATTTGGAAATGTACAGTGGATAGGATACTGAAAATAATGGTGGTAATTGAGGTAGCACTCCTACAACAGAAAACTTAGTTCTGGAATAAATAGATGAATGCCTGTGCAACAAAAAGACGCAAATATAAACTTTCAAATATGGATTCATGATATAGTAAAATATTACACTATAAAGGACAACATGTATAAGGTCATACGTCCAAAATATAAACGAAAAATAGCTCAACACAAAGCAAAGGCAGAGAAGCAAGCTGCTAATGTATAAAATTTAAAATGTAGTGAGGGTGAATTAAGAAACCAAAATCTAAGGACCGTTAAGACTGCGGTGAAATTTTCATTGTGTTATTTTCGAGCAAGTTAGAAGCTCAGGTTAATTATCATTAAGTTGGAGCACTCATGATTTATAACGTCAAGGGGAACTTTGTGGCTGTGTCTGCATAATATGGGTCTTTTATTGAGTAAGTAATTGCGTATGTCATGACTTCAATTAATTATGCCACGGTGCGTCCATTTTGCTTTAATATGAACGCCATATTTTAGATCCATTACGTAATTGTGGGCCTTGAAAATTAGAGATTTATTTTTTATAATGTTGTAGAAGATTGTGATTAAACTAAGCTAAAGGAGAAACGATAGAACTAAATTCATAGTAAACATGACGAATGAAGTAATAGCGTGGTAGTAGCAACATTCAAAATATATATTTTATATTAAGCTTCCATAACATGCCTTCTTCGGTGCTACAATGTTTTTCTTAAAAAGAATATAACTTAAACAATATGCTACTAACAAGTAATTAAACATTATACGATTATGTTGCTATAATTTTTAAGAGTATTGTTCTAGAACAACATAAAGATTGGCAGCATAACTCAACGGTTGGTTAGTATATGCAGTCAGTAGTAGTGATAAATCTATTCATTTAGTGACCGTGACCCTAAATTTACTAGAAGTCCTATAGTGAGAACGTAATATTATGTTGAACTGAACTAAATTGCTCGACAATTCAAAAGAACCAAACGAATTTTTAGGTTAATTTTGGGGTCAAATATGTTGCGAACAAATGAAAAGTGTCGTCGCCCAGTTTACAGAATTTAAAGAAAAAGTTCATACTTAATACGCCTGTTTCAGATTATTTGAAAGATCTTACGTCCTGTAGTGTAGAAGAAACGTCTATTTTTATAACCAAAATTCAAAATTCAAGTACCGGTTTTCCACAGAAACAAATATTATAAATTTTCTAGTCTTGCTTTTTAGTTTTGCTGATAAAGAAAAACAATCTAATTGTCAAATTTGCCATACTATGAATTTTGGACTTTTCCCTAAAACCCCATTAATTTTTATTGTATTCATAAGAACAGATTTTGGTAATTTACTATATCACTCCAAGTCTGCCTGTTTTGCATTTAATACATTCTTGTTTCTGTCATATCGTGGCGACCAAAGACATTATTTATCCTAAAGAGACAACTCATTCATAAAAATCCGAAAACCTGTATCCAACATCAACCAAACGCTTGCCCCACCTCCTTATATTTTTATGAATCTCGAACAAATCTTCATCCTGGCCAAATCCTCGCCGTGAACAAGACTCATCCCCTACTACTAAATGTAGTGTTGCCCGCCTGTGCGAAAGCAAGTACAGTCCATAGGCGTAGATACCACATTACTATTAACCTTAATAGCTAAAAGCTTACCTTAGCACTTTGGAATAATTTGTTCCGAGTCACAGGATTTCAATAATTCTTCAATTATTA
>MU188650.1:25960-60295 GCA_016904865.1 Pissodes strobi
ACAATAACGCCAGATCGAACTAGTTATTTATAATTTTTTTTTGCGGCGGTTACCAACGTATCATAACTGATACCCAGATAAACATAGTTAGTTAGTAATACGGCCCTGTAACGAATCATGATTTGACGACCGTTAATTAGCCATAGATTAAGTGATTATTCGAGTTATTTGAATTCACCTGTAACTAGTAGATATTTGCAGTTTCGCTGGCCTTCGTCATATTTTACTGACGTTGTTTCTTATTAAGGCTTAACGCGTTCATCATAAACTACAATTGACCATTTCGGCGATTGTTTAGAATAACCGTGTGATTTATTTCGTCAAGTAACCAAATAAAGCCTACTATTTCTCGTTGAAATACAGTGTTACCATAAATTAATCTGCTAGAATTACTGGTCATTTCTCTTTTCCTTTTTTTTAGGATCAGCTGTGATATATTTCGTTTAATAGTAATAAACCGATTCTTTGTTTGTTTATTTACCTGTTTTATTTAATAAGCTTTTGATTAATATTCCAAAGGAGAGGGTCGCTAAACGCGGCAGGTATCTGATATTTTTTCATTATTTGCGCTCCATAATTGAAACGTTCTGGATTTATTTTTGATTAATATTTGAGTATTTGTTTATCACTGACTTTAGTTTTTTTGATTAATATTTGGGTATTTGCATATTACCGACTTTGATTTTTGATTAATTTTTGTGTAATTATTTTTCCATTATTAATACTGACAAATTCCCGGCATTTAAACCTGATATAATTTTCTACCTTATTTCTGTTGTTTTATTGATCGGTTTTCTTCGTAGAAAAAATAACGCATTTTTGGTATTCTTTTTATTTTGTCGCGAAACATATGCCAAAACGAGTTCCATATTTCAAGTTTGGGGTATTTCTCGCTTGTGCTGTCTCCAAGCCCGAGGCGTCTTATAAATAAAACCCACCCCTACTCTCTGACATTTGAGCTAGGTACTAATTTGTACGCTCGGCGACAACTCGTTCTAGCGTCTAGCCTACGCATCGACATACGTAAATTCATTCAATTTCTAATTTTAAGTTCTCAAACTTAAAATTTGTCTTTTAATTTGAGATTATTCACTCTCGGTTCCTTCTAAGCTGGTGTGAAGGTTTTGTCCATTGGAAGGACAGAAAAAGCGTAACAAACAAGTGTGTAAACTGACCAGTTTTTATGAATGGGAATATTGTCGCATGAGCCGTAGGCGAATGTGACAATCCGATGAATAAGAAAAGGGTACTTTACACACGAGTAGCACACACGATACAACATTTTTCTACTACTGAAAAATATGATAAAATAAAAATATTATTAAATTACTTTACGCACTAGTGCATAAAAAAGTTACATTGCGCACTAGTGTTAAAATAAATTATTTTACGCGCCGTACTAAATGTCAAAAATACATCAGATTTATTTACGCACTAGTGCGTAAAGTAATTTATTTTACGCACTGCATAAAAAAGATATATTTCACGAATCTTAGAGTGCCTAAAGTGAGTATTTTACGCACGGTAGTAGAAAAAAGTGTTTTTTTACAGAGTCCGCATAACTTAAACCAAAATGGCTCATGAATTTTTTAAATATTTTGAGGAGTCTCTGACTCGGGCTTTAAGATCAATAAGAGAGCAAAATTTAAGCACACGGGCAGCAAATAAAGGCGACCAAGAGCAACATTAAAAGACAGAATAAAAGGAAGAATACGAGAAGGTCTTACAAAAATGAGTAGAGATACAGTGCTTACAAAAGAGGAAGAATCAAAAATAGTAAAATGTTTGATAGATTTGTGGCTTTCCTCAGAAGTCGGATTGTTTAGATACTGTAGAAAAAATTGTTACCGAAGACAAAAGTCAGACTCCTTTCACAAATGATCGTTGAGGGAAAAGTGGTATAGACGTTTTCTAAACCGGCATCCAGAATTATCACTTGGAGAACCTGAACGATTGACCAAAGTGAGAGCTGGTATAACAGAACAATATATTAAAAAGTGGTTTTCTGATTTAAAAGCGTATTTAGAAGAAACTAATAACTTAGAAATTATGTCTGATCCAGAGAGGATGCTCAATGGTAACGAAAGTGGCTTCCATCTATGTTCTAAAACTGAAAAAGTTTTAGGTCCCAAAGGTGCCACAAATATTTTGGAGATTAGGAGACGAAATTATAAAGAAAATTTACTACCAGTGGCAAAATCGCATTGCCATGTGTGGTCTTCAGGTATGCTCGAATTCCTAAGGCAATAATTAGAAACAGTAATGATCCATTAAGGCATATTACAAATAATGCGTCCTTGGTTACAGTCGCCAAATCTTATCAAGCTTCCAATTTTTTTTTGTTGACGGCCATAAATCGCATTTAACTATAGAACTTAACCAATTCTGGGAGAAAAATGGTATTATATTGTACAGCTTGCCCCTCAATACTACCCATATATATGATGCAGTCAGCAGATGTGGCTATTTTTAAACCCTTGAAAAGTCAATGGAAGAAAGTAACCCGTCAATGGCTATGTAAACCTGCAATCATTCACTCGACTGTTGCCAAAACAACATTCTGCCCACTGCTGAAGACTGTTTTAGAAACGCCTGCTTTAACTAAATACATCACAAAAGGCTTAAAAAAATACGAACTTTTCCGATTTAACCATGATGCAGTGGATTATACGAAATTTGTTCAAAATAATTTGGAATTAGTGGTAAATGAGTTGAAAGAACATCCAATCACAGGCGAAGACAATAATGTTGCCAGAAAAGTATTGTTAACTTAGTTCAAGGGTAGATTGGAGGAAAAAATGAGTTGGTGCATCAACTCCAGAGTTTTAAAACCTTTCCAGCTTTTCAACAAGAGATAGAGAAAAATATAATTATGAACTACTTGAGACAGATAATGAAGATCCCTGTTTACCACTCTAAAAATTCAGGAGACCCTAATAAATACACTGAAGATAAGCCAATTATATTTGTCAGTGACGAGAATAATGGTAATACCTCTGAACTTATGAGTGATGGGATCAATTTAAATGCTGATGAAATTAACGTTCCAGAACTTCTGACAAATGCAGATGAAACTGTCGAAGAAAACATATAAATAAATTCAATAAGCATATCAAATAACACTGCCTCTGAGGAAACCAAGGATAAGAAAATTGACAGATTTACGGAAATAGGAGAGTCTGTAGCTAGTGCTTTTTTAATTATTTATCAAATACCAAGTAGGAGAGCCAGAAAACAGTTCTAAACTAGATCAAATAATATAGACATGATGTGAATATACAAAGCCTCTATTTGCCACAGGTGATAAAAATCCCAAATTGCAAGGGAAAGGCTTTGTTATTAATAATAATGGTAGTTGTAATATTCTACCTTCTGAATTACAACAGACTGATTTCGATGCAGTCAATTCATTAAATAGACCTGTTATTACTAAAATTAATGTATTACAAGATATCAAATTAAATACTTCAATTGAAAACCATTTATTTTATCCCACACCCATTAGATCAAGAAAGAGAAAAACGTGGATCTTCAACCACCATCTATCTCTTGACGGCGAAATGCAACTACACCTCGCTTTCTGTGGTGTCTTTAGTCTTCAGTATTATATATTTTTAGTACGTCGGCTGTTGAATTAATTATTTTTAAAATTAATAACTTTAAAATAATTCCTAATTTCACAGGATCGGAGAAATACTTTCTTTTTACTTTAATACGTAAGAAATACAGCACCATATTAGAGGACAAGAAAACTAATAGAACATCAATCGAAGACAAAAACCGAGACTGGAAAAGGAATTTAACGCAAATGGGCCTATCTCGTGCCTACGCAATGCAGATTCACTGAAAGGTTTATATGAAAACAAAAAGAAATACCTCGGACAAATGTTAGGTGACGAAATAAGACAGACTCCTCGCAGAATGTGGCACTGTAATTCCCCGAGCAAGGATAAATCAAATGAAAATATAATCTCAATTTTAAATGAAAATATCCTCGTAGGCAGTGGCGACTCGCTTAATACACCAAGTGAATCAATGAGTTAGATTTTTCCAACATACTATTTTTCAATTACAATCACTAAAATATAGTATATTAACTTAAATCATGAACAAATCAACATAAAATTATAAAATGTTAAGTTGTTGTTGAGTATTGTATATCGGTATATTGCTCAAAACGCGGCAACATTGTCAAAACGCGCGGTTTATTTCCATTCCACGTCGAATCGCCTTTCGCCTTAATTGAATCAACTCGCGTTGCGGTTTATAACGATGCAGTTGTTTGTGGTGGTTGCCATGATAACGTGCCATATTGTCTGCATATTATAGATAAGTGCTTATGGGAATGACACCACCTCGAAAGCAAGATTCATTTCCCAATTGAGATATCGAGTGTTTTTAATTCGTGTTTAACAGTGGTTGCGACGTTGCATTTGCGCATAAGTCCGTGTATTACTTTTGAAATGTCTGTTTGTTGTTGGTTTTCGGTTCGGTTTTCGATAATAGAACTAAATAAAAATCACTTTACATTTTCCCGTTTATCATCCGGTGTGTTTTTTTCCTCTTAAAATATGTTCTGTAGGTAAAATTATGTAAAGTAAAATTGGGTACTAGATACTTTCGCTGGAGTGGGGGGGAGGAGGTAATTAAATTTGATTCACAGTTCTTATTGTCACGAGCCGCCACTGCTCGTAGGTTTTAAAAAGTTATGATTGTGACCAGGTTAATGACTCTATAGAAAAAGGAGAGCCTGAACAAACTTTTACAATGGCAAAGGCAGGCACATGTAGTGGGTATGAAAAATCAAAGGTAGAAGTCGATGGGGATTCAAATTTGAATATCTACTTTTTGAACTTTGTGGAACATTTAGTAGGTAGTTCTATGCACAGCGGAACATCTATGATTTAAGTGA
This sequence comes from Pissodes strobi, assembly GCA_016904865.1. Taxonomy (NCBI): domain Eukaryota; kingdom Metazoa; phylum Arthropoda; class Insecta; order Coleoptera; family Curculionidae; genus Pissodes; species Pissodes strobi. The sequence goes on from MU188650.1 coordinate 30,873, forward strand.
TGACTCGAAAAGAACGAAAGGATGGAAACAGGTATTATAATAAATATTCATGTGGCAATATTTACAATAAAATTATTATTATTATTATTTATTTTTATTATTATTATTATTATTCCAAAGGCATAAAAAATTTAGTTATATATTTTTACTCTTGAGTTGAGTTTTTACTTTTAGACTGATACAAACCTTGATGTTAATAAAAGGTTATTTGCCGAAGTCTCCAAATAAAGCAATTCAGTCAAGTTGTTTAGGTGAGACCAATGCTGTAGATGAAAATCTACAAAAAATTTCACATTCATGGAAACGATATAAACCAAGCGACTTTCAAACTGCTATCAACCCTACACTGAAATCATCAAATAGTGCATACGAGCAAAAAGCACCCAATTCCTTAACCATTCCCAAGCCCAAAATCATCCTGGCATCAATTAGACGAAGACAAACAAACTCTGTAAGGGTTTTAAAATCATCTAATGCATCTAACCAACATAATATTTTACCTAACAAAAGACTGATTTTGGTTGAAAAGCAAATTCAACAACTGGATGCGTTATTGCAGTTCCAAAGAAAAGAACAAAATTTGAAGTTAGAAATACTAAATTTTAAGATTGCTGCGAAAAACCCTACATAGATCAACATAGAGATTATATACTTTGTCGACAGTTTTATACAGAGGATGTCAATATTTTATTTATAAAGAGTATCTCATTAAAAATCGAAAACTTTTATATTAAATTTGTTGAATGTAAAGGTCTGAAATTTGAAAAATATGTGATATTTCCAATATACAGGGTTTTAGACATCTTAAATGTACAAGCACAAATATTGTGGATTGTTTGGTGGACATTTAACAGTACCGGACAATTTTACCTTGAGGCACTTCAAAATGAAAGTGAAGACACCATTGAATTCCGCTTAACGAGTCTAGAGATATCGTCTTCCAACAAGACGGTGCCCCTAGGCACAATATTAGAATGGTTACACATTATTTAAACGACAGATTTGAGGCCTGAATTGGAAGGTTTGATACGGTTAAATGGCTACCAAATAGTCCAGACCTTATGGTTGTGGACACATTCCTATGGGGATATCTTAAAAATAAGGTATATCTAAAAAGTAACGATAATGTTAATTAAATTGGACAAGAAATAAGTAACGAAATGAATAGAATAAGTATAACGCATCTCGAGTGGATTGTTAACACTCTAGATAAGATGAAAAAGGCATATAGGATATGCATTTAAGAGAGCGGTGGTCACTTTCAGGAATTTCAATAAAATAAAAGCAAATTAAACTTTTTATTTCACAGTTTAATGTACGCAAACTTTTTTATACTGTTATTTATGATTAGAAGTTTTAATATTCTTTAGTTCATACATATTTTTTTTAAAGTTGTAAAGTATTTTAAAGTTGTTCGATTATAAGTAAAAAATAATATTTATTTTATTATCTATGCTCGTGATATCACATACTTTTAGTTATGAAAGCTTTGCAAACAAAACAAACGCATATATGAAATCCATCATGGCCACCTTAGAATAATAATTAAAATTCGAGATTTTGGCCGAAACAAAGAAAATAAAAATAGCAAAGCCTATATATTTGGAATCACAAAAGCGAGCTCTGTCGATTTTGCCTATAATATATAGGGTGTTCCATTAAAAATATATATAACTGTAACTGAGTTTAATCCCGCATTTGTGGAACACTCTGTATACAAAAGTGCTATACCACAAAATCTTCACATCAACCCATTTAATTTTTGTATTAAGTTTTTTTTTCTGTAACGTCAAGTGAAACACCCGGTACCTACCTACATTGGGTAATATGCTAGTAAACAGGTAGAGCAACAAGCTCATAAATTAACAAGGAAGTTTTAATGGAAGTTACGTTACTATCCATATACATTCGTTAAAAAATATTTCACTGAACTAGAACTCAAAGTAGGTCCTGTAAAGCTGACTAGCTGTAAAGCGTTGACAGTATTTAATGTTTTTAAACATTATGTAGCTCACCGAGAATGAACACAAAACGATAGTTTTCGATATGATTTTAGATTGCTTCACATCAAAATGCCACTCAAACGTTATCCACCTGACAAAAGCACTGTGGAAATATCCATTCTATCATGCGGTCTCGTATTATCGATAATAATAGGCGCTGTTTCGTTTTTAGCCAACAATTTTAATCGGTCTCATCTACAGGGAATAGTATTTTAGCGTTTTATGTTAAAAATTCGTTTATAACTACATTTTCAATTTAGGCTGCAATGTAAAGCTAAGTGTGTGTCATAGCTTAAAATATTGTGCAATAATGATTATAATGAATGAATTATAATCATTATGTTAGCTGGAACCCTTAGTGCTGGATATTCTATAATAATAATCGACGGCAATAATAAATGTTATGTAAATATAGCGAGCCTGGGTTTCTGAATAAAAATGGAATAAATTTCATAACAACCCTCCAAACGCATGTCACAAATTACAGCCTTTGAACGTAGGCGTATTTGGGCCCTCTGAAATATATTGTTCAACGACTTTTACCATTAACTAACCACTAATTCAGGATATATTCTATCCATTAAAAATACTCTTCAACCTACTATAATTGGGCATTAGAAGTATTTCATGTATTCTGAACAATTTCCTAAGGCATGGCTTCTAAAATATTATCAAATGGTCCAATACTGGGAGGTTCTAAGGAACAGGATTCCGTCGACGGTGAAGACTATGGTAGAACATAAAATGAGAGATGAATCTGAACAACTTTAAAATTCTCTGGAAATTGTAGTCAACAAATGATCATTCAGTGGTATAAAAAAAGAATATCTCTAAAAAGATAAAAATAGCCTGCGAATATGTAAGAAACAACACCAAGGTAGGAAGAAAAATAAAGGTAAAGTAAATTCAAACAGTTACAAATTGTTCATAGATATTCCAGATCATATAAAAACAAAACACCAATGAAGCAACAAGAATATGCATGGAGGAGGACCTAATTTGGAAAGCTCTTAAGAATAAGCCTATAATTAAAAATATTCAGATAGGAGAAGATCTTGATATCTTCAAATAATGGTAATATTTCGCTTAATAGCCTCGAATTTGAGCAAATATGAGAATAAATTTGAACTGAATAAAACTGAGTTTGTGGTTACCAGCTCTATAGTCAAAAGCTTTATGTTTCAGCCTATTGCTTATCCCTCAAACGTTGGCGATACTGTTGCAGAAATTACACAAACACCCTTTGTCGTTCCAACACATCGTAATAGGTTTAAACATAAATAATTATTGTCATTCATCTACTTCTCCTTTTTTATAATTAAATATTGCAATATTTTTTAATAATTTCTTTGTAACCCAATCGTCCAATGGCCATATGTATCCTACTGATATGGAGCATTTGGCCATTTTCAAAAATTGGTTATAAACATAGCCTATACCAAAATGTTAATTACTTTATTTACGAAAATCTTTTAGTTACTGACTTCTTTACCTTCCCGTACTATAACACTTAATTACGGTCTTTAACACAATACATACTATTATTACTAAATATTACTAAGTTGTGTGGCTTAAAGTTATTTAAATTTATAAATCGCAATAAAGAAAAAATTTAGTGAAGTAAAAAAAATCCATATCGAGAGTAATCAATCCACCTTGCATTTCTGCTGAGCTAATGCCTTCAGAATAAAACTACATTTTTGTAGCAACCAAACCTTTATTTGACGCTTTTCTAACCACTTTAAACTTGAAATAATGTTGTTTTATTGGATGGCATAAGCATTTATGCAATGAAAAGATTTTTATTGCCATATTATATTCAGCTATGTATATTTAAAGCGAAAACTCATTGAAGTATTTAGAGGTCCCTAATTTTAAGATACACGCTCAATTTTAACGAAAACTAGTACACCCTACTCGCAACTTGTAGTATGTGTTATTGAAAGTATTGCCCACGATATAATAAGGAAACTAGAAACGAAAGCTACAATTTTAAAGGGCACAAAGCGTAGATGGCGTTTCTGAAAGCCAGCGTTACAAAGACACGTCCTTTTTTAACTGGAAGTGATGTTAATTTTAATATTTTACAGAGCGGTAAAATGTCTGCAAGTTGAAAATGCCTCCTTCCACCTTGGAAATTTATTAAAAATTTCATGTCCGTTTCTTTGTTAGGTACATTCTTAGAAATAGTTTTTTCCAAACTAATTCTTCTCTAAAATTTTAATTGAAGGAAGTCCATACATACAAAAAGCGTGTGCTGAACTTTATCATCATAAAGTGAAGGAACATTTTGTTACGGTACGCCTTCGTATTACCTACGCCTCTAGCAGAGGTCGTATTTTTTTTTAATAGTGACCATCGTGTACTCCAAACTCAATATGCACTCCATATTGAGTTTGCACACCATATTGAGTTTGATAAATCGCACTTTTTATTTTTTAGAAAACAAAGTATACCACGTAGAAGTCATACGTTATTTTTAAGATATCACTATAAACTTTTGCTCATTTGAAGGCTTAGCTTAAATACCTTCCAGATGTGTTGCCACATTTACCCTGATCTGATTAAATTAATGTTTTTCCAAAAAGTTTCCAAAAATTGCATTTTTAAACTACTTCTCAAATGTAATGGTGCTTTTTTACTTAATCTCTGGAATACTGAGATTTTTCTGCCAGAAAGATATTTTTTTAAATCATTTTTTTAACCGAGATAATTCACACTGAAATTTTTTAAAGCTACAGGTGCCGCTGTAGTAAGAGTAAACAGATACTAGTAAAGGAATTTTGTTACCATGGTTTTTCATATAAAATATTGATTTTTCTTGTCAAACTGAATACACGTCATGGTCCCTGTACACGTTTGGCCAACTAGTTGGGCCAAAAGTAAACATACCGATTACACGTTGACGTTGCTCAGTCTACATTGGTCATTTGACGAGGATGGATATGAAAACCATTGCAGCCGCGGCATGTTACTTATACAGCACTTTCAATTTTTATAGAAAGGTGCACCAAACGAGAGTGGTTAAAAAATGGCGCAAAAGAGGTGCTGGATGCTGAGTATTCATCGAAAAAGAACAAGGTGATTATAAAAAAACTGATGTGTGCACGAAAAACCGACAACATTCGGTTGACGAACCGACACGCTGGCCGCCAACCACCAAGCTACGCAAAGGGGTTCTGTATATGTTGGCCCAGCACATTGGTCCAACTAGTTGGCCAAACGTATACAGAAGCCATCATTGCGCCCAAATTTTAATAATTTATGGAGAATATAGCAAAAATATTTCAAGAACGTGTAGGTTATTTGTTGAAATGGGTTCTGGTGACCTTAACCACCAACAGATTTGAACAATTTTCAAATATGCTGTGGGAAGAGAATATTATTTGGAGTACTTTAGTATAAATGAATCTGTGTACAAACAATTTTTGTAAGAAAAAATTAACGTATAATCGTATAACACGCTACTAAAGTGAAACTTCTGCCTGTACAACGAACACTACTAACTCGACTACGTAGCGTTGCATGTTTTCGTTGCATTGCAACTCGCATGAAACGAACTTACCCTACGGTCAAAAATTAAAAACAAAATGAAATAATTAAGAACGTAACACATGACATTTGTATTTACATCCCTAAAATGGTATACACATTATAGTTATTAGCATAAATAGTAAGTTTCACACTAATTTTTTTCCCTAAAACCTTTATCAAATTTTACAAAATAATAAACATATAATTTAAAGCAATTCACTGGCTGACAAAAGTTTGCTGGAACTATTTGAGTCGGGAACGTAGCACCCTGTCAGTTTGCCGCTTCCAACAGCGAAAAACTAAATCCATGACTTCAACAGCGTTGCCTTATACTCGTAGTATACGTAGTTTTGCGCAATTGTAACGATTGCCATATAATATCGATTTTTATGATAAGACTGAAAAATTCGGGTTTTGTGGTCTGGTTTTTTCAAAGTCTACAAAGATGTGATGCTTTAGCGAGATCTAGTGGACAGTAGTAGCCAGTGTTAAGGGTTAGTTTGGGTTACACTGGTTCAACGTTATTTATTCAACTAACTGTTTATAGTTTCATGTTGCAATTAGTTGATGATTTATATCCACATCCTGAAAATGGTACTATGCAAATTACGGTTATTAGCACAAATAGTAAGTATTACATTGAATTTTCATAAAAACGTGGCAAATTGTTACAAAATAAGCGATATATAATTTAAAACAATTCACTAGCTGCTTAATTAATTGACTCGAGAGCATAGCAGGCTATTACTTTCAAAGAAATCGCCTGCTTCGATAAAACCGACAATTGACGGATGACACCATAATGTCCAATTTATTTCAAAATCTTGAGTGCTTTCAGTTTTTCGATTTGTACATTTAAAATTGTATTGCTTTTTTTGAGTTTTTATGGTTTTCCTTGTTTTTGAACAATAGTGGTGGCAATGTTCTTATTGGTACATTTTAAGTCTTGTACGGCTTTTTACATTTTTTTTTGCTTCAAAAATATCAAGTATTTTTTACTTGTCGTGGGTACCTGCTGTGGATGATGAACGGTTATTGCCAATTCGACAAGACTCTTCTTTAATTAAACGAAATTTAAGATGTCCATACTTCCCCGTTGCCTCCGTTATTACACTATACAACATAAATACGATTATCAATTTTCTGTTTGGATTTTTTGTCGGGTCGTCGTCGGGTTTATTATGCAATCCTTAGAGGATAATTTTTTAAACATTGCAAAGTACGAATTAGACTTATTCTTTTTCCAGAGTTGCGATATTCGTACAGGACCTACGGCAAAGAAGAGCCAATATTAGAAATTTCCGTGACATTTGTTATCATGCAACATGATAATTTTTTTTGTATTTGGCGAGTATTGGAATGACGGTCGGAGCTGTGATAATTGCTTCATATCCGGTCAAAAGCGGATATTCGATTTTTGTATTAAAAATCTACCGAATATTATTGAGATAGTCATTTCAAAAGAAAATATTTATAATATTTATAATATGATATACTTTCATACTTGGAGGCTTTTCATACCTTTAAAATGCATTGTCCATATCTATATTAATCAACTGGTAATTTTTTACTATAAAAGCTAGTAACATTTTTCTTAACTTTGTTAGCTTGGTATCGCTCCGTAATTTTCCTTAAAATGAAGTAGCTAAAGTGAGAAAATATTTATTATTTTGTACTTAGAGTGTTACGCACACCCGCAAGAAAAGTGTCATAAGTCAAAATTTTTAAAATTTCGTTTTATGGGCGCTTTTACTTCCAATTATATACATCTTCAATCAGGAAAAACGACACAAGTTATAACCCGCTACTTTTCTGACAAACGCATATATGTCGCTATGAGTAATCCACATAATGCTCAATCGTTAAACATCGATACCGTCACTTTTCAGTCACATTTCGACACTGAGACATAAATGTGCCAATTTTCGCGGGAATACTGACACATTTCGGGTTAGGCCGTTATTCATGTTGCGATCTGTCCAGTTTAGTTTTAAAAAACTGACAAGAGTTTTAGTTTTATCCATATTCTTGTTTTGGATCCGGCACTTTTTATAAGATAGTGCTGCAAATAGTTGCCGTATTTTGTGTTGTGACTGTTTCCCTGTTAGATGTAGGGCAATTTATTCAAAATTAGTATTCAAATTTCGGTAAGTGTTAGGTTTCTTGTATTTTCGATGTACTTGCATGTACGACATATCACAGAGTTTCTATGATTTTACTGAAAAAATATATTTTATTTCTTATTTCTTTTATATATCACGGCAATATGAAAGAAATGCAAGCAGGATCACTCTCAAACTCTCAATATCTCTTACGTATACAACTATACCTTATTATCGGCTTTTAAATACGCTCAAGCAACCGCAAAACACTATTGCATCCGCCCAGTCTAGATACATCGGATGGCATTCAAGTAAATATTACAGCTTCTGATGCACTGAATAGTTGCGATAATCAAAAAAAAAAAATATTCAAGTTAACTTAGAAATGAAACATCCAATGTTATTGAAAATTTGTATTTGGCAAATCCACCAGCATCATCAGATCCAAGTGAATATTGAAATGATTGATGCACCAGATAGTCAAGCGATCAACCATACATTTTTAATCTGTGGCCATACGCAAAATGAGGGAGATGATGTTCATTCAGTAATAGAAAAGGAGAAAAACGCTTAAATCAGGTCCCATTTTCATCTCGCAGCGATACGCGACCACAATAGGAAGAGCCAAAACAATGTGGTCAGCAATACAATGTTAATGAGAAGTCTCATTTGGATTTTTTGACTTAACACATTTAAGCCTAAAAATAGCTATAGAGGCTGTTTATCATTCCAAAGATTTTTAAATTATTTCAAGTATTTGCTTATGTTTCGTTGTATTTGTTGAGTTATTGATGTGTAAACATCTTACGCGGCGGTATGAGGGTAAATCTCGGCAAATGGGACGGAAATGTGCAAGCCGATGTGACATCATAACCATGCGCAGTGATTAGGTTCTTTTTAAGCAAGAATATAGGCAATCATTTGCAAATAAGTGGTTGCCTATATTCATGCGTTACGCGGCCTAAGGTGGCATTAGATTTTCATGTCGATGATGTCGATATAGGATATGTTTACACATCAGTGCCTCGAGTACTAGCAGGCTAGCTCAATTTTTTATTACCATTAGGTAAGAAGATTTTTTTTCGTGTTTAAGCATGTATTTTTTTAGGTAAATGTCCTAAACTGCAAAAGTAGAAATAAATTATATATTTATCCAAGAAAACAAATTAATGGTCCATTTTATTTACTCCGGAGGTATCATAATCCAAAAAAAAAATGAGACATATTTTTGTTCAAAACAAGAAAAATGACACATATAGCACTAAAAAATATATAAATGGTCTTCTAGTAGAGCTTAACTTGTATTCTAGTTCATATTAGAACAAAAATCTAATTTTAAAAAATGTGCGTTTTTCTTTTCCTTTTCCTGAACAATTTACCGTTTTTGACTTGTGTCACCTTTCTTGCGGGTGTGCGGTTTGTAGTACGATTTTTTTGGATCTTACAGTACTAAGTGGGCAAGACCAGCATTTTCCACTCTTAATTTGGTGATTTTGTGGTTACGTGTTCAACTGTCATCATGGTTTTGGCAAGTGCCGACATTCGTGAAATTAAAGGCATTATAACAAATATGTTTAGCGAAAAATTTCTGGAAGGGGTAGCGGATAAGGTAACTAGTATTATTGAAAAAACTAGATGCCCATTTCAAGATGCAGGAAAAACTTATTTCGTCCTTGGAAGAAAAACTAATTAAGGCTAATGAGGATAACAAGCAGCTAGCGATCTTATTGGATGCCCAGGTACAGCAAAGTCGCAACAAAAATCTACGCATATTTGGAATCCCATCAGTTGAAGGTGAAAGTCCGGAAATATTAAATGGCAAAATACTGAAATTATTTAATCCAGATATGAAGGTAAACATACCAAACAATGCCATAAAAAATGCCACCGAGTCGCATCTAGGAATTCTACGGATAAATCACACGCAGTGTTAGTGCGGTAGAAGCGAAAATATCGGTGCTAAAATCAAGAAAAACACTGAAAGGTAAGCAAATCCAAATTAAGGAGGATTTGACCAAAAATCGGCTTAATTTATTTGAAAGTGCTGTAAAACAGTTTTCCTACAAACATTCGTGGGTGCATAACGGGAATATTTATGTAAAGGATGGTGAAAAAAATTTCGAGAATTACTGATGTTAGTGAGTTAACCAAATTTAAACAATAAACGTTATATATGGATATTTTGTACTTGCTGAGTTATTCGGATTTTTGCTAATAACTTTTTGGGTATTTAATTGTTTTAAATTATTCTTACCTATCTTAAAACTGAATGGCTGTGCCATAATCATATTTTTTTTTCATGCTTTTATATCCTTAATTATATATCTGTTATATGTTTTGGTATAATAATAAATATGTTGTTTCTAACATTGCAACTAACAAAATCTACTATTTTTGTATGTAAAAGTCATGTATCCCTATGTATGTATCATTTTTCTATTTATTTTTATGTTTCTATTTTTTCATCTTTACGTAACGACATAGTGAGCAATTTATTAGGCTTAAACTTATACTTGCTTCTCTAAAAGTTCTCTAGACTTTAAGAAACATATATTCTTTCGAGTCCTTTTCCCTTTATCCCTAATTTTAAATCTCTTTATTATTCTTTTTACCTTTATACCTACATATATTATTAAAATTATGTTTGCATGTGCGCATATTAATGCAAGGTCTTTGTCCAATAACTTTAATACTTTTAAAGATCATGTCGTTGACTTTCAATATGATGTAATTGGTGTCTCGGAGTCCTGGCTACATGCTGATATTAATGACGAAATTATTCAGTTAGATAACTACAATCTTATACGTCAGGATCGGTTGGGCCGAGAGGGTGGTGTTGCGGTATATTGTAAAAGTATTTTTAATTATCGTATTTTGCTTCGGGAATCCGAGGCATTTCTTGAGCACATTTGGATTGAACTTAAAGTAAGTGGCAATAAAATTCTTATTGGTAACATATATCGCCCATCTAAGGGTGATTTAAACTTATTTTATTCTCACTTAGACACTGTTTTAGTCGATTTTTACGCAACTTATGATCATATCTTTTTACTTGGCAACTTTAACATTAATGTTTTGGGTTTAAGTACAGCTTCTCCTTTACTCGAATTTACTGAGGTCTATGGATTAAAGCAAGTTATAACAAAACCTACAAGAGTGTCAAATTTTAGTATGTCTTTAATTGATCTTATTTTTTCGAATGTGGATTCAATTGAGGATTGTGGGGTAAGAGATGTTGGTATATCAGATCATTTGCTTGTTTACTGTAAAATTAAATTTGAAACCCCTGAACACCCCGACATTAATTTTATTTATCGTAATTTGCATGGTGTGGATCATGCTAAAATTATATCTGACTTGGAGCTAATACCATGGCACTCTATGTACAATATGATAGATATAGACCAAAAAATAGATTTCTTTAATCAATCAGTGATCTACATGCCCCTTTAATTAAAGTGAATCATAAAACCAAACCTTACTGTCAATAGATAACTCCAAATATAAGACTAATGCAGAAATTTCGTAATAGAGCTTTAAATAAATTTAGACAAAGTAAAACCCGGGATGATTGGAATACATACAAACAATTTAGAAATGTCACAACCAGTGCAATAAGAGCTGAAAAGAGAGCGTATTTGAATTATAAATTTGGAACTTGTGATAATAAAAAAACTTTGGCGTGAATTAAAAAATATTGATGTTTCCAGAAAATCCAATGTTCAGCTGCCTTTGCATTTGCAAGACGTCGAGAAACTCAATAGCTTTTTTACCGAAATAAATAATAAAAATAATAAACTTGATAATGAATTTGTTAATTTTTTTAAACAACACAAAATTTCTCCCAATGAATTTAAATTTAATTTAATTACTCAAGATGTGGTCATCAAAATTTTACAAACTTTAAAAAGTAAAGCATTTGGTGTTGATAATTTAAATATAAGCATTATTTTGCTCTGTTGTCCTGCGATAATTAATCCACTTACTCACATCATAAATATCTGTCTGGAAAAAAATTATTTTCCTAAAATATGGAAGCAAGCTAATGTTATTCCCTTACCTAAAATAAAAAAAAAACACAGAATTTAATAATCTTCGTTCTATAAATATTCTTTCTGTTCTTTCAAAAGTAATGGAGAAAATTATGGAACAGCAAGTTCTGGAATGCTTAAATTTTAATAATTTGATACCAGAATATCAGTCTGGTTTTCGTAAAGGTTATAGCTGCACCACTGCATTAACTCATGTAACTGACGACATTTTGAATGCTCTGGATAAAAACGTAGCCACGGTGTTGGTTCTTTTGGATTTTTCTAGGGCTTTTGGTAAATTACGAAATTCTTTTGGCTTTGCTACATTATATAGGCTTTGGCGAGTCGGCAGTAGCTTTAATAGCTTCTTATCTGTATGACCGCAAACAAAGAGTAACGCTGCATGACAAAAGTTCAAGAGCCCTAGAAGTGATCATTGGAGTTCCACAAGGTAGTATTCTTGGTCCATTGCTATATACACTTTATACGTCACAGATCACAAAAGTAATTAAATATTCTAAACATCATAACTACGCTGATGATACTCAAGAGTATTTTTCTTTTAAAAGCACTGATGATGCTCAAGCCAATCATAGAATAAACTCTGACCTGAACAGTTCATTTTCTAAAATCCAAAAGCTACACTTAAAAATTAACTCTGCTAAATCAACAGCTATTCTTTTCTGTAGTGATGCCCACAGAGCTTTTCTTTTAAATAATTGAAATATCCAAATAAATAACGATGAAATTGCTTTTAAACTCTGCCAAGAATCTCGGTCTTCTAACGGATAACAAACTTACATTTAGGGAACACGTTACCCTTAAGTTAAGAAACGGATATTCTGCTTTAAAATCAATTTATTCCCAGAGACACTATTTGAGTACCAGTGTCAAAAGAATGCTTTGCGATTCACTTGTATTATCACCACTAAACTACTGCGACAGCATCTATGGACCCTGTCTTCATTATTGTGACTCTTACAGAATACAGAAACTCCAAAATTCTTGCCTTAGGCTTATATTTGGCATAAGAAGAAGAGATCATATATCTCACAAGCTAAAGATGCAAAATTGTTAACTATGGAAAATCGGAGATTGTTGCATTCTCTTTGTTTTTTTATAAATTGCTTAAATGGGAAGCTCCACCATACTTACTTAAAAAGGTTACCTTTCGGACTGATCTACATAATATAAATATAAGATGAAAACATTTATTATTGTCCTTATTGTGAGATGGAACTCACAATAAGGACATTTTTAAAAAGTCATTCTCATACTTGATTGTGTATCAGATCAACACGTTTCAAATATTAGACTTTACGATGTCCGAAAACGCATTTAAAGCCAAATTTAAACATCATTTTTTTAACCCATAAAATTTCTGTTTTTTTAATGCCATTTAACAAAATATGCTACTTATTTTTTAACTTAAACACTAATATGTAAGGTATGTCATCAAAGTAGAAACGCACCTAATCCTTTCCTTTTCCTCTTCCTTTCCTGTTTTAGGTATGTGTTTCTTTAAATTTGTATTTAGTTTATTTGAAGGCCTCAACAGAATTTAGGGGATCTATTTTAAAGACTCCTCTGAAAGTCTGAATATAATGGCCTATTGGTCACTTCATGGCGATATGTTCTACTAATATTTTAGTAGGTACCAATTATTTTTCTTTATAATTAAAATGTCATTGTGAAGGTTAAGAATATTATTTTATCTGTATTTAAAAAATTAACATAGCTTAACTCTGTGTACCATTATCATTTTTTTTTGAGTGACTAATAAACGTTTTTATTATTATTATTATTATTATTATTAATACAAGCATGCGCGAAGAGTAAGCCGCGACAAAATCTTTTTGGTTAGTTTGAATTGGTTTGGGTTACATTCGGTTTGTTTTGGCTGGTTTTGATTCGTTTAAGCAAAACTATTTCGGTTTAGTTCATTTAGATTAGTTCGGTTTGTTTCCATCATTTTAAATAGCTTGAGTTAGTTTTGGCTCATTTGGGTTCGTTTAAGCCAATACGTATTAATTGGAGACATTATTTTGATTGTTGGAGTCGGTACGAGCTAGCGAGAAGCAATGCGTGCGCAGAGCTAATGTCACTGCAGTCATTTTAGTAAATCTAGTTGGTTTTGGTTGGTTAAGCTAGTACGACCTAGCACTAAAGGTTCCACGAGGCTTGCTGGAAAAATGATTTCGAATAAGTTGGGGTCTGGAACATTCGGCAAAATGCACCAAAACAAATTTTTATCCACAATACCACGTTAGCATCATCAAGAGACGTTTAAAACTCATTAATTATCTCCTGATGATGCTAACATGGGTAATGAAACGCGCGTCAAGTGCTAAAATTATGTTTCGATATTGTGGACAAAAATGTGTAGTAATGATTTCGGTTAGTTTAAATCGGTTTGGGTTAGTTTCGGTTCGGCACTCAATTTAGTCTTAAAAATCTATTTCAATTACATTTTATAGATTTTTAATAAAGACAGGGCAAATAAAAAACTGTTATCATAAATTTCAACAAAACATCGGCATATCCCGCAAAATTACTATAATGCTGTCTCTATCGCCCTCCAAACGATAGAGCATACAAAAGCTACTACTTTTGATTCAATAAAGGTCGATCACCTCAACTCAGAAATAATCGTTCTAGGATCACATCACAAGACCGAAAACGAAGGTAGAGAAGCCGAAGCATTTGCCATCAGCTGCCGACTACGCAACTTGTAGACGAACCAACTCGGATCTCAGAGACGGGCGAATTTGCCGCCCTCCTAGACCTTTTTCTAACTTAAATCTTGACCAGTACAGAATTACAGTTGATCCGCCAATAGGTACCTCCGACCACAAACTTATCACAACGGATTGTGAACTGCCACTCCTACAGAAATATTCGTCATTGCCTCGTAAAATCTGGCATTACAATTGTGCAATCTGGAACGATCTAAGAGCGTTCTACCTTCCTAGATTTCTCTTGACTCGACGTCTGCTTTGGCACTCCCGTCAGTCTGCAGCGAAGAGATTACGTAAGTAATCTCCTCAGGAATACACCCCAAATTCCATCAGGTTACCGTCAAAAGGAAACCCCTAGTTCGAGAAGATTCGAACGAGTAGTAGGTAGGAAACAGCAGGCCTACAAGTACTGGCAGCAAAGTCAGACTGCTGAAAATCGCAATTATTTTGCCGAAGCAAGAAAGAAATGCAAAAGTGTGATTGTGCGAGGGCAAACACAATCAAAGGATCAGGAATAAACTTTTGCAATGCCCCAGTATATCCAGGAATTTCTAATCGGTAGCAAAGGTAGTAAATAATAACTTTACAAAAATATCTCTCCCATATACTCGTCGAGTGCAATAATTCAGCACTTATTGCACTCGAACGCGATTTCACGGTGACTACAGCCAAGGAAAAAGCAAGCATGCTCGCCAAAATGTTTTCGTCGCACTCGAACTTAAACGTCCCCCAAGGCAAGACTCTCCCCACCATATCGAACATCAACACTACCATGGCAGAAGTTAGGTTTCATCGCCGTGATCTTCGTAAAATCCTCAAAGAACTGTATCCGCAAAAGGCATCAGGGCCGGACGGAATACCAACCATCGTGTTAAAGAACTGCGCCAACGAACTAACACTCATTTTTCCCCGACTTTTTTATCTGCCTTCCCGAAAAGGGATTTACTCATTTTCTTGAAAAGTCGCTCGAGTGCAACCGGTTCCAAAAAAGGGCAAAAAAAACACGCTCTCAGACTATCGCCCAATTGCCTTGCTTCCAATAATATCCAAAGTCATGCAACGTGTAGTCAATCAGTAACTACTCAAGTACCTCGAGACCAACAGGTTAGTTAGCAATAACCAAAACAGCTTTCCCAAAGAGAGATCGACAGGAGATATATTGGCCTATGTCACTCATATATGGAGTAGGGCAATTGATAACTACTACGGAGAATCTCGAGCGATTGCGTTGGACATTTCGAAGGCATTCGACAGAGTTTGACATGACGGATTACTCAACAAGCTGCCGTCCTTCGTATTGCCAGCCTCTCTCTGCAGCTAGCTTGCTAGTTTTCTCAAGAACAGATTTCTGCACGTTGCTGTTGATGGACATATCTCAGACACATTCACCGTTAACGCGGGGCTACCTCAGGGTGTAATACTTTAACCAACTCTGGTCCTCATCTATATTAATGACCTGCTGACCGAAACCAATAACGCCTGTCAGACAGTCACGACAGATGGCAAGAGCGCACCCGTTCGTTGTACAACTAGAAATACCCAGAAAATCGCATTACAAGGACTCCTTTATCTCGCGCACTGCATCGCTGTGGAACTCATTCCCAAGATATCTGTTTCCCCCAAATTACAATCTACAGCTATTCAAGAACCGTGTCATTCAACATCTTTGCCACACACCGCTCGTCGAGTGCCATATGATCTCCCTTTAGTGAGTGTGTGTGTGTTTGTCACTGCCATAAAAAAATAACTTTGTTCTTTTTTTATTTTTTCTGATAAAATTGAATTAGTTTTGCTGTGTTAGAAAAAGACAATAGTCACACATAATTTACTGGAAAAATGTTGGTTCGTTTAGTTTTGGATGTCCTGAATTTTAGGTACGGTGATATTGTAGATGGTCCAGGACGTATTATTTAAATTGATAAATTTGTTTTGACAAAATGAAAATATCGCCGTGGACTGATTGTGTTTTAGAAATGGGTCTGGGGATATATAGTGTGACTGACAAACACAGATATATTGTATTTATCCCAGATAAATACGCTGAAACTTTGCAGCATCTTGTTCCGCAGGATCCGAAATTTGAACCGATTGTAAGCAATGCTACATTAAATTAGGAAATCTAGATGGTGTTTCATCATACACTCACAAGGCAGTTAATAATTTTAGAAATTTCTTGGACTCTGTTACAGGTACCTCTACACATCAAATAGGGGGATATTGGCCTTATTTAAAATAAGTGTTCCAACTAGCGTAGAAAAAATTTAATTTTCTTAACCTGATAACGCAAAAGAAACCGAAAGTAAACTTTTGAGTTATCTGGGTTCTAGAGCCTGCTAGCTACGAAAGTAAAACTTCCGTACCAAGGACGATAAAGTAAGTTTTTTTTTAATCGCAAAATATGCGTTTTATTGAATGAGATAATGTGATTAAAGAAATATTAAAACAAACTGTTTGTTTCTTAAAATTAAAAGAATAACTTGAACATCCAGAAAAACTTATGGGTAGAACTTCAACCGAATATCCAGACTTTGTGTCAATGTAGAACAAAATAAACACCCTTAAAACTTAAAACAACCCTGAGTCTTGCGAATTTTTGGGTATGGCGTCAATATAATCCTTTAATAACTATACATGCGAACTGTTGACTCTGTATCGCTGGAAACAACGAAAATTCTTCTTATGTTGCTTTTTGTATCAGGTGCCGTGACCAAAGCAACATCACGTCTGAATTCCACGTCACTAATCTTCATTTTATGAAGTTCATCGGTTCAGAAAGCCCCAGCTCTTCCATAATTGTCAAAACTTTCATTTCCAAACAAATTTCGTTCGTCGCCTCAACCAAAAATGTTGTTATTTCTTCATGTCTAAATATTTTGGATTTTAAAATGCAATCAGCTTCTTGTAATTTGAAGTATTCTGATTCTTGTCAAGAGAGATGCATAATTTTAACATGGAATAAACAGACCATAAGGAGGATGGCGAAATAGTTTTCGATTTTTCAAAAAATACGCCAAAAGCATGTTTTCCGTCACGTCCCTAGCATTGTTATAGGAACACCACTTTTGGAAGATATCATTAGCGAGTTGGTATTGGGCTTTCGATTTTTCTGGACGTAAAAATGCACTGGCGATAGTAGCAGCGTCTACTACTGAATTGATTGCTTCATTTGCCATTTTTCTGGCTTCGACTTCGCCTCAGCCATAAAAAATCTCCAAAACCAACTTTCGCAGATATAGATCAGTCCACGCTCAAAAGTTAGCGTGGCGCCTTATGGCAATGCTTTTCTTATGGGGAATAACTGTGCATTGTTGCCAGCTCGGACGTCTTTTACAAACGTATGGAACGTTGATAATCATTTAAAAAAGTTTTTTTTTATCGCTAAGCATTATTAATAATTAACTAATATCTTCATAGTTATGTTTTTATAGTAGGAGTACGTTATATTTGGTAGGGATTGACGATACGATAAAATTACGAGAAATGCTTTTATCAAGAGATTTACAACTGGGTCAAAGAATCCATCTTAAAAAGAGCCGAGATATGTCCTCATCTATGCTGATTCAAAGGAACGGTTTGTTTACGGCGCAAAAAAAAAACCTTTTTTTCATTAAAAAGAGAAGCTGGCTACCACGAGGAAGTGAATAGTGATCTTTTTGAGGAGTTGCTTGAGCATCAAC
This sequence comes from Pissodes strobi, assembly GCA_016904865.1. Lineage (NCBI taxonomy): Eukaryota > Metazoa > Arthropoda > Insecta > Coleoptera > Curculionidae > Pissodes > Pissodes strobi. The sequence continues at coordinate 48,958 of MU188650.1, forward strand.
TGTTTCCCAACCTGAAGCAAGATAGGAAAACTGTCATAGTAATGGATAGATACGCCTCGCCAGGTTATCGTTTCCTAAACAAAGTTCGAGCAAGGACCAAATTATAAAACCTGGTTGCAAGAAAAAGATATATATTTTGAAGATTATTTGAAAATAGAACCGTTGGAAGCGACAAACGCGTTCAGAGACCAATTCGACAAAATACCAACGGACGAATTAGCGAAGAAGTACAACGTGGAAATACTGGGATGGTCTCCATATCTTTGTGAATTGAGTTCAATTAAATTGGTGTGGAGTCAAGTAAAGCGCTATGTGGCCGTCAACAACAGCACTTTTAAGAAACATCAAGTGCAAGAACTAATTAAAAGTGGCCACGCTCAAATGAGCAGTATGAATTGGAACAATTATGTTAATCATGTGATCAATGTGGACATTAGACAATATGCTGGAAGACATTGAACCTATTATAATAAACCTTCACGATGATTACAGTGATGATGACAACTGTGGTGACGATTTTGAAGCTAATTAATTTACTAACTTCTTTTTTTGTTAGGTACCAACTTATTGGTTATTAAACAAGTGTTTTTTAAAAGGTATAAAATATCATACTTTTTTATATATTCTATATAAATTGTATATAATATAATAAAATATTAACTGTAACTATTTTTTGAAGAAAAACCTACATTTTTTTGTCTTGGTAAATTATTTTAAATAATTTTCAACACAATAATTTCTAGTAATTTTATTATACATATAAAAAATATCTATCGCTTAAGAAATTATGCATTTATTTAACTGCCTGCAAAAAAGAGGCTAAAATCAAGTAGTAAGTTAACTTGGCAACGCCGTTCTCCATAAGCGCCACGCCATCTTTTGAACGTGGACTGATCTATAGCAATGTAAATAACTATTTAAGAAGATTAGCAGTTAAGTAATCTCCATTTATCGAAGAGTATGTCGAGCAATTTATGTAGCGTCAGTTAAGCGGACGATCAGCTGCCAAAGATTTAGGAATCTGGTCTATCAAATTGCTCAGTGTTACTCTTTCAAATAATATTTCCATTATTTTAATACATTTACTAAGTTAAATTGGAGTTTGGTACCATTATTTACCATTAAGATGTCAAAAACCAGAAGCACATTGTACACGAGAAATCATATTTTGCACGAAATAGGTTAAGATTCCTGAAAAAATTATTTTTTCGTGAAAAATGGCTTTGTTCACAATATTTCTTTTCTTAACTGAATCTATTTCAAATCAAATCAAATGTTACAAAATGATATTGGACAGGTCAAATATAAGTGTACAATAAAATGACAATAAAAGTAAAAACAAATTCCAAAATAATCACAGGCGATACAATACAGTTTAAAATTTAGACCAACCACTCTTAAAGTAGTTAAAAAGAATAAAATCATCGAACTATACTAAACCGAGACCTCAGATGACAAAAACTCGGACGTACTATAAAAACAACCGTCAATTAATTTCTTCCTTAATTTAAATTTAAATTTCTTTGTGGTATTTTCTGATATAGATGCAGATAAATGTTTATATAATTTAGTGCCCATATATAAATGGGAATCTTTAAAGAGAGTTGTATTATGTTTTGGGATAGTTATAAAATTACTATGACGCGTAGGGTAGTTATGACGATCCGAATTTTTCTCATACTTATGGAGATGATTACGCACATATAATATACATTTATATATATAGATAGATGCCATTGGTAATAAGTTATATTTTTTAAAATAAGGTCTACACGACTCCCCGGGTTTAAGTCCGAACATTAGACGTATAACTTTTTTTTGAGCAATAAAAACTCTATTTATATCTAGGGCTTGTCCCCACAGGATAACATTATAGCTAATGTGTGAATAAATTAGTGCATAATACACACTTAATAAGCTATTAATATCCAAACTTGACTTTAATTATTGAAGAATCGCATAGTAACTCGAATTTATTTTCTTACAAACATGATCGACATTTGTGCTCCAACTCATATGACAGTGAACATAGGTACCTAGAAATTTTGTTGTTTTTGAGAAGGCAATATTACTATCTTTTACCTTAATTAGAATGTTTTCTGTTATTTGCCTTCTGTTATAAAACTGCATACACACGGTTTTTTGGCCGTTTACCAATAATTGGTTTCTATCACACAACTTGGCAAATTCACACGCCAGCATGTTCAACCCATTCTGGAGTTCCTCCGGGCTGTCAGCATCCACTGCTACCGATGAGTCATCTGCGAAAAATACTTTGCACTGTGTACTTAAGTGCTGAGGTAAATCATTTATGTACAAAATAAATATTAGTGAACCGAGAATCGAGCCCTGAGGCACTCCAAAATCAACCTCACAAGCGACCGACTGCACATCGCCAATTTTAACACATATTTTTCTAAACTCTAGGTAATATTCTAACCATTTAAGAAAATTACCACGAAAACCCAGACCATCAAGCTTTTCTTTTACAAACTGAACATTAAGGCTGTCGAATGCTTTCGTAAGATCGAAGAAGAGTGCCCCCACATGTCTTGATTTATCAAGAGCTTCATAAATAAAAATCATGAAGTCATGCGTGGCACTCTCCGTCGATCTTCCAGGATAAAAACCATGCTGTCCATCTGAAATTAAATGTTTGCAAGAAACTCAACATTCTGTTATATATACTACGCTCAATAACTTTGCTCAAAACTGTTGTTACCGTAATTGGTCTATAGTTCTCAATCAACAATTCCCCTTTTTTAAATATTGGTGTAACCCTACCAACCTTAAGGGCCTCTGGAAACTCACCCATTTCTATAGATAGATTTATAATATGCGAAAGCGGCTCGGAGATAATATCACCAATAGCCTTAATAATTTTTGTCGAGATGCAATCCACGCCAACCGAGTTGGTATTTTTTAAATCACGGATTATTTGTTCTACTTCCTCCCTAACTACAGGATAGAAATAAAATATTTCTACTATGTTCATGCTTGGACAAGTAGATATATCATTGAAAGAATCACTAAATTGTGCAAGTAAAGATGTCTTTGCAATGTTAGCAAAATAATCAACAAATAAATTGGCCATTGTTTTGGGTTCCTTTATTACTACACCATTTGAATTTAGGGTTGGACAATCACGTGTCGTTACTTTGCCTGTTTTTCCAAAACTATGTTCCAAACAAGCTTAGTTTTTTCTACAGATTTAAGATTATCAAATTTATTATTAAAATATTGGCTTTTAGCTAGTATTTCTTTTCTATACAAGCTTTTTTGTTTATTATAATTATTATGAATTGTTTGATCATTAGAGTGTCTAGATAACCAATATAGATTTTTAACTTTGTTCCCCAAAGCGACAAAGGCCTCAGTGATCCATCCATTTTTATTATTATTATTATTATTATTATTATTATTATTATTACTAGGCTTAATATGTTTACTTATTACAGAGCATATTAAATTAATATAATACAATAATGTATTTAAAAAGTTATTATAAGTTTCATTAATATTTGTTATATGAATATAAAACAACTGAAATTTTCATTAAACGTCTCATTACGTAAGTTCGTTAAATGGTGTACACTTGTATTTCTAAAATGTATTAATTTTGAGGTCTCGGTTTTACTACATTCAGATTCAAATTGGGTTTCGAAAATTTGACCTAGGTGATCTGCTATTCCCAAATTCACAACATACTCAGTCTATTTTTGTTGATGTAACGATATTTTGATTATTAGTACAAATTCTAGTCGGTTTTAAATTTTTTAAATTTAATGCAAAATTATCCAGTAAATCTTTAAGTAAATCCCTATCAGTTGAGTTATGTAGCCAATTTACATTTAAATCGCCACATGTTATTATATTAGTGAATTTTTTTGAGCAATAATTTAAAGTTGCAGTCAGGTTATTAATAAACAATAAAAAACATCCGTTGGGAGGCCTATAAATACAAATAATACAAAAACTACAGTTATTCAGTTTAAACGAGACCGCACAACACTCAATATGCATTTCTAAGGCATATTGGTTAACAGTCAAAACTTCGTCAGATTGTAACTCATTTTTGACAGAGATAAGTACACCACCATGAATATGATTTTTTTCTCACATAGAAAGACCCTATATTAAAGGCGTTAACCTTTACAGAATTTATATTTACTTCTGAACACCACGTTTCGGAAATGCAGAGAATGTCCGGCGATTCATTATGCAATAATATTTCTATTTCACCTATTTTATTTATAATGGATTGAGAATGTACGTGAATAGTTTTTAGTCTTGTTCCGTTCGTGTTAGTGTCTAAACTAAAATATTCGTTGTCCTGTTTTTCTTGGAAAACGAAGTCGCTTAACAAGCACCCCTTTTGGCCAGAATGGAGGTGTATACAAAATATCTTCTAGCTCTATGGGGGCTTCAACTTTGTATGCAACATTCTTTCCCTTACTGTCCAATCTTGTTACCGCAAATTCCTTCTTCGGGGCATTTTTCTCCAGGTACTTTTGAATAATTTCACTTGTTGACTCCGGCCTGCATCTGCCAACGTAGATCCAAAGTCGCCCAGCTGACCCAAAATTTGTATCATCCTCGTTATCAGTTTTTGCTCCCATTACTATCTTCTTCTTGGCTGGTTGTTTTTGCCTGTGTTGGTCTTTAGGGCCAGTTTTATGAAACTGACTGCCTTCGGTATAAGTAGCGAATTGATTATCTATAACAGTGTCTTGGGAAGAAGTTGATTCAAGTGAGGTATTTAAGACCGTGTTTAGGGAAGAAACTGTTTGTTGATTTTTTTGTTTTTGTATGTTTAATACGGTATTAGTAACTAAAGTTAATAACTCACTATTACACTTTTTTAGTTCACATATTTCATGCCTTAAAACATTAATTTCGTCCACCAACTGTTGTGTATTCTCCTTTATTAAAGTTGACAAAAGATTTTTTAACTCGTCCGGCGTTATGTTTATGTTTTGCAGGGGACTTACGACTGTAGCGTTCTGTTTTGCTACTGTTGATCGCGTCATTTTACCCCGTTTGTTCCTTATATTAGGACAATAAAATCAAATACTTGATTAACCGGCACTTGACTGTCACTTAACTAAAAGTACAAAAATCCCGCTTTACAATACGATCGCTGTGAATGCTAGCAATACACTCCTGAATGCTCGCCATACTCTCCATGCCTTACATGCCCTTTCTGTTATATAAAGAAAAAAAATGCAAAAATCCGTGAGTGGTTAAGTGCACCAGACCCCGATTCTTTCTAGAAACCTCTCCAAAGAAGAAAGCCAGTCACCAATGACTGATGCAGCCGCAGTTTTGGGTTTCTTTCATAATAATCTATGGAATTCTACAAGATCAGTAGTGGATGCCAGTGAAGTATCATAATCGTCAATTAGTAGAATTTTGGTATCGTCAATTGGGGTGACTTAATACATTTTTGAAATTCAATCGCTTATATTTTTAGGAAGTTCATACACTCCTCAAAAGTTTAGTCTCGATCTTTAGTTTCTATAGTCAAAGTGCCATAACGTTACGAATTTTAGTTTCTGTGAGAGAAAAAGAAGTTGGTCGGGGTGATTTGATACATGTGTTTATTTCACAAGTTTTAATGGGTGACTTAATACCCAAAAATATTTTTTAAACAGATTTAATGAAAAAATACATTAAAAGGCTTATTTATGCAAAACTTATGAAAAATTGAAATTTATTTGAAATAAAAATGGGATTATCCCATTCATATACTCCTCAAAAGTTTAGTCTCGATCTTTAGTTTTTATAGTCAAAGTGCCATAACGTTACGAATTTTAGTTTCTGTGAGAGAAAAAGAAGTTGGTCGGGGTGATTTGATACACGTGTTTATTTCACAAGCGGAATCTGAATCGGAATCTATATTGACAACGCTTTTTCATGCTTGCACTTTTAAATTTGCCTTTATCTGTGGATTTTTTTAGGTTCGTCTTTGCTATATCTTAACTGTTTTAAAATATCAATTAAAGAGTTTTTCATATTCTGTTGATTAGTTTCAGCCTCTTCTGTTGTAGTGTCTTTCGGAATTTGATCCGAAACTTTCATCCTGTCAATAGGAATTATTCCACACTTTTTAAATCCAGCCTTATTTATTTCGGCAGTGTTTGTTCAAAGTTTTTTAAGCATAGATGGAAATCTGCGCGGTGTCTTTTGAATGGCCTAAAATAGGCAACATCTAGGGGTTGTGCTATGTGAGTTGAATTTCTGATTAAAAAAATATACCGAACATCATTATCTTTACATTCACCAAAGACAGGAAGGTGCGACGATAATTTTTCGTCAATTAAGGTTCGTGGTGGGTCTTGTCTCTTCAGATAGGGCAAAGCTATCGTAGAAATCTATTTATTAAAAGTTTTCTAATCTATACAACCTGATTTAGCATTGCCATGTCGCGTTTATTTTGGACCTCTAGTGGTCCATGTGTCCCATAAATGAGTAGAACGATATATCACGAATGGTGATAAAAGAGTACCATTTCCAGCACATGCCAGCATTATTAATGTAGAACCTTTAGAAGAATTTAAAACAAATTCTGGATGTTTGTATCCTTTCTTAACGATAAAGCGATATCTCCCAGGGTTATCAGCCAAATTGGTCTTATTCTAGTTAATTATTGACCCTGGTTTTACATTTAACAATGAAATCTTTAAATTATCGAAATATCCATTCACAATTTGTGGCGAACCTACTGCGCGACAGCGTTAGATGTTTTCGGCCACTATGACTGTTAATCTTTGGCCAATTCGCATAAGTAACCGTGCATTTAGTCTTCTCCTGGAATATTTTCCGTATTCTACCTTTCGTCCTTGTCTGACTAAGTAATTTTTACAGTTTGTCTGACTTCATAAGATGTCATAAAGAACCCCTACCACCAAAGATATATAAACTGTTTACGAGGGTGGGTCTAAATTTTGAACATATTGAGAAAGTAATGCATCAAAACGAATCAAGACACCCCGGCGTATCAAGTCACCAAAATTGACAGCATCACCTTTGTCACCGTTTGTACAATGGAGATACAGAAAGACGAGTTAATTTCTGTGAATTCGCAGGAATGCAACAGTTTTCTAAGTAATATTATTTGGAGCGATGTTATGTTCAACCGTCATAACGAGCATTTTCAGAGGTGGTCAAAGAAAGTGGAGATTCATGAAAACGGTTCCTTTGGTTGCTCTTAATTAAATTTGGTTCCAGCAGGATGGAGCACCAGCTCATAATAATTATGGTAGTGTATATGAGAAATTACCAAATACATCTCAAGATCATTGGATTCCTAAGTAGCCGATTTTCTGCTTTGGAGATTTTTGAAAAACAAGTTGTACCATATGGAAGTTCGCACGAAAGAAGTGTGTATCAGAGGAGCACAAAATGCTTGCCAAAATATTACTATAGCAAGTTTTAGAAATTCCGCTCATTGATAATTTTTAAAACGTCTCAATTTGTGTCCGGGGAGAGGAGGAGAACTGCTTAAACAATGTTTAAATCAATTGTTATACGTATTGCTTACTCATGCTTAATTTTTTAGCCTAACTTATATATATTTTACTAAAACAGAGTTTCATCCACAATACAGAAAAAGATATTTTGCACGACGCGCTTTTCGCTAACCATGTTAGCATTATCAGGAGATGACTTAAACAGTTTTAGTCATGTCCTGATGATGCTAACATGGTTAGCGAAACGCGCATCGGGTGCAAAAATTATGTTTCGTTATTGTGGATAAAACTCTGTTTCAGTGTATTTTGTCGAAGGTTCCAAACCCCAAATAGTTAAGATATATTTTACTGATTAATATTTTAGCACAATTTTGATGAACTTTTATTATTTTGACGCCGTATTCCGTTGGACATAAAATAGTATTTTGTATGTTAAACAAAGATAACGAAAACTCGATTACTGTTTATGGTTACTGCGAGGGCGCGCGCTTGTTAGCTTTAAAAATTTTCAGTCAAAACGATCTCGGTCATAAGAACGGATTTAAAAAAAATAATAATACAAAAACAGTACCACTCCATTGAAGAACTTAGCCCAAAAATCCAATTTTTGAAAAACACGATTTTTTATGAAATTAGATTAAACATCGCAACACATTTAAAAAGTATTGTAATGAAAGCTAGCTCAGGGGCCAATTTGCAGCGAAAGTTAATTTATTTAATTAAGTATGGCTTTGTGTGCCATTTTGTATGCATGAGACTTGTTTTTATTTTCCTTAGGGCGTCAGTCGACGTTCTTTTATTAGCAGAGATTTTTTTGTGTATTGTGGGCGCCAGAGTTCCTAGAGACAATGCGAACTGAATATTAACACTTAAATATAAATAAATATAAAGATAAGAATATCAGAAATTTGCCCTTATAATTCGCAATGTCTCACAGACCTCTATCTTGCGATAAACTAAAGAAATACATTTCAAAACAACAATATTAATTATTATACAATTAAATTACAAATACGATTGATGAAATTTGAAAAATTTAAATCTATATAATCAAATGGCAAATAATTGATGAAATTATTTCAAATAAAGTTTATGAATAAATTGACTTAGTAATGAGAATTAATATTAATTGTGACAGATTAAAAAAAAGGAATAAATAAAGCGTTATTATTGGTCTTTGCAATATGTTTATCTCCTGATTGGCTAATACTTAGCTTGTCCAACTATTCTGTAACCATGGGATCGTATTGGGACCTCTACTGGAACCGCTTCTGCCTGTTCCCAAGTTAGTGTCTCTTGGTCTTATCGAGGACTTATTTGGTTTCCAACGTATCGAATCCCTCAGAACACTTTGTACAGCAAGTGGACGAACACCTGCTACTTGCCAAGCACGATGTTTTCTTCCAGCCAATGTTAAATACATGCAAGAGAAAATAACCTAGTCTTAACACCAATGTATATCGCTAATTAAATAATATTCAGGGAAATATCATGTGAACATCAGTGGCACTGCTAAACACATGAGGAAGCAATCAACAAATTGAAAATTAGCAGATATAATCAGAAACTTACATTACAATGTTAAATTGAGCAAAAAATTATAAATAACTACTGTTACTTAAGATATCCTTTTCTTTACTTTAAAATATGAAATTCAAAATAAAATTATGGAATTACGTTCCAATTCAGTGACTGTCGGTAAATCTAAATAAAAGATTACTTGAATTTGATAATAAATAAAAAATAGAGGTACAACTTCTAATAACGAGTAATTGCTATTAGTTTTTATTTCGGCCCTTGGCACATAAACGATAATTAAGCGTAATTACGCCTTAATTAAATAAAGATAAAGATAAGATAATCACTATCTCGCATCGATATAGAAATTTAGATAAAAGATAAAAAAACCAGATAATTTTACATATGTGAGATTAACCTCTCATAAATGCAAAGAATGTCGGTATATCAGTGTTGAGACGTGACATGGCGAGTGCTAATAATTATATGCTTGATGTAACAAATAAACTGAAAATTTAATTAATTGAGCCTGAAAAGAAAAATTATTAAAACCAGCAATACTATGAGGGAAAATTCGGAGAAATTCTACTGAAAATTCAATTTGCTACCTTTGCAGGAATAGATAGAATCTACTCCGAGAATTCATCCAAATAATACTGTTATATTTGAATGGAAATACGTAAAAAATGTGCGTGATCACTAAACGATGAGATAATTACGTTCTCCTTAAATCTGGACTCTCTTTCAAATTACATGAATTTGAGTAATCAGAGCCGCAAATATTCACCAATAAATCGGTATTCTTACCCAACGATCACAACATTAAAATTATTGAAGATGTAAGCTAAATAAAAATGGAATATAACAATGCTAAATTCTTGCTTTAGTCGAATAAGGCTAAACGAATCATAAACAAATTTTAGTTATGTATTTAAAAATGAAAGAATTAGTGAAATACTCTGCAAGATGAATTAAATATTTCAAGATTAAAAATCAGCACTCATCCGTCAAGCGTCTCCACAAAGATAAACGACCTCGCTTTCAAAATTTAAGACATTCGACAAATTATGCTTGCCGCTGTATTATTGGCTAATTTATATCATGTGATTACTATAGTCAAAAGCGTTCTTATCGTGCGGGTCCAAAGGTCACAATTTTCAGTAAAAACTTCATTGGTGGCAGATTTTGCATGTAAAATCTGTCAAAGGAATGACATTTAATGAAAAATGTGACCTTTGGACCCGCACGTTAAGACCGCTTTTGACTATACTATAAATCACGCAGTATCAAGCTATAGAAATACCCAATATTAAATATAGCAGTCTATAGTAAATTAAATTCATGAATTGTAGGTATAAAATAGGGTACTGCGCTTCCTAAAATAGCTAACCACACGAAATAAACCCATTCGTGAATAGATGTCACTGGCAACTTAAATATTAAATATAGTAATCTATAATGAAATAAATTCACAAATGGTGTGACGTGCTGATTTTCTTTTTCTTTGGAGCAACCAATTTTCATAATTATTTCCATAATTTAAAATTTATTCAGGACGAAATGGTGGATCCTCCCGGAAAAGGGTTCCTGAAGCAAATGCACTATATAGGTATTACTGAAGATCAAGTATTCTTGACAAATCGGCGGGGTGTAAACTATATACGCCATAATGTGCATAAAGCGAATTGTCGATCCGGACGAAATTATTTGAACACTACAATGCTCTCTACCGACCGGTGGATGTAGCAGTGAAGTTGCAGTTACCTTCTGTGGAAATTTTAAATTGGGACCGCTAGTTTCTTCGTGATACCAACGTTTGAACGTGTGTGTTTTTTTTGGGACTTTCTGTCTCTTGTGATGCTTAGGGGACTTTCTTTCGTTTGGGTAGAACAGCTGGGAACCATGTGATGGGCGTCTCTTGCTCCTATTGGCCTAGCGTGGTAGTAGTGGGATCGCTGGATGAAGGCATTCGCTTCCGGAAGGCTTTGAAACGGAAATCACTCTACTTTGGCTCGCTTTCAAAGGCAGAGGTCGCGTTGAGAGTTTTTTTTAGTTACCTTATGGGATTGTCACAACCGACCGAGTTTTAAAGTGTCAGGCCTTATTTTGGCTTACGTTATTTAGTGGTATCTTCAGTGCCTGATAACTTGCCCTTCGGGGATTTGATGCTGTCTTAGGTAGGTGAGTGAATTTGTGTTTTTTTTGTCTGTCTCTCTACTATGAGTGCCGCCATTTTGGGACGCCGTGAGCAATTCTAATTGCGTCTTAATTATTTACAGAAGCCTTTGTCTGTCCACGACCCTTCTGTGCGTTTCAGCGAATTGGCCGTATAGCAACCCTTTACAGGT
>MU188658.1:5989-17221 GCA_016904865.1 Pissodes strobi
ATATAATATTCTACAATTCCCTGGCGTTTATTAGCAGTCGTTTCGTAAACTAGTGTTTGATCCTTTCTTCCATCAAAGAATAATCCTATAATGGGAGGTTTTTGCATACAAAGTTCCCATTGTGATGTTCGCTCTTCTGATTTTCAGCCTGTCTATGGTCACTGCGGCATTTTCCTTTGATATCACACCCGTATTTTCCAAAACAGCATTAACTATCATGGCTGCTGCACGATCTGACACCCCAGTTCTATCACAAGCAAGCGCCACAGATGACGATCTTACTCTCATTTTTGATAGGTATTTTTGTTTTTTTTTTTATTTAATTCCACCTAAAAAATAAAACAAAAACTAGCCAAAAATGTACACTAAAGCCTCTTCAAACTTAATTCCTTAATATAATTTTCAAGCTAAAAGTTTATACATCCATTTAAAAATTAAATCTTTAATGTAAATTTTTAAAACTGCGATCGCCAGAAAGAAAAATATGGACACGCTGAAGGAACTGAAATGTTTAACTTTTAATTTGGATGAAACGTTACCTTTACTTCGTATTCCAATGCACATAGTAAACACCAGCATTGGATTTATAACTCTATGGTTCATAGTGGTAAGAAGGATCAAGGAAACTGTTGTAGGAATGGCTGGGCGCCGCTCCCAAGAAGTGAAGTGATGCTTTCTTTATTGGCAACGCTAAAACATCTAATCCTTTGTAGTGATGCATGTGGGAGGCAAAACAGGAATATTAAAATTACTGTGTTATTTAGATATATTTTACACACAGCTCCGAGCCTTGAAACTATCACTATACTCTTTTTAACGTCGGGCCATAGTTTTCATCCCAATGACTCGGATTTCAGTGACATCAAGTCTGAACTAATAAGACATCAGCGGCTTTATACATCAGATGATTACATACATATTATGAGAACCTGTCCTAAGAGAAAGCCGTTTATTGTTCCAAAAATTAAATCTAATGATTTGTATTAAATATAGTCAACAGAAAGCTAACAGAAGACAAGGAGAAAATTAACTGGTTACACATCAGAAGTATTACATTAGATAAGGATCATCCTTTTGACCATTTCATAAAGCAACTTACATTTACACATCCGTTTAAAAAGGCAAATATTAAAAATACTACTCGGTGAAGGCCATTTGCTACTGGAACACCTTTTTATTGGTACCACTATGGCTACAAGGAAAAGCAATAGACCTACTTAAGTTGCAGATCGTAAATGAAATGATTCATCTAATTCCATCTGATGTACTAATCCTAAAGGTAACAAAAGAATAATCGAGGATGTAGATGGTTTTGTCATAGAGGTGCTTCATTTAGATAATGAAAGAGATGAAAATTTGTAAAATGCATCAATAGCAAAGTCCACGTGTTCTGCTATCTATATAGGTTAATGTTTAGTTTGTAAATCTGTAAAAACAAAAAGTGTATAGGTACATAAAAAAATAAGATAAAAAATCGAGTGTTCAATATATCCAATTTTTTGTTGGTAAAAATTTATATGATTATTTTGATGTTATAATAATAAAACTAAACTACAATTTAACTATTGAGTAGTGAAGTTATAATTTTGAAAAGATTCATCGAAAATTACATAATTAAAAAAAAAACAAATAAATACTAATTTACATATTTTGGGTTGGGCTTTTTGTATATCATGGCCGAAATAAAAATCAAAAAAGTTAAGTCGGGGGATCGTGGTGGCCAAGAAATATTATTCCCCGACTAATCCACCCATACGGTAAGCATTTTTACGTTCCCTATACCGTGTGTGCAACCGGTTGCAGACACAGTCTAGGAAACGTAATGCGCACCGAATCACTCCGATCCCTATACCGTGTGTACAACGCCAACTCTCATGTCTTTAGGGTCCAGCAAATTCGTTTCAAATGCTCTGGTTGTTCAGTAGTTAAGATGCTAGACCTCTAGTTCGGCGGCCCGGGTTCGATTCCCGTCGGTGTGTTTGTTATTTTTTTAATATTATGTTTGTAAAAAGTTTTTTTTCTTCATTTTGGGGATGCCTTGGGTTAGTTTTGGTTAGTTTTTGTTGGCTGTGCCCCCGTAGCTATTATCTACTCTCAGGTATTTAATTTGAGTATCAGTCACCCACTATTGCGCCTACTGTCTAGGAAACTTTTTTTTCTTAATTTTGGGTTAGTTTGGGTTAGCCTTGGGTTAGTTTTGGTTAGCACTTGGTTAGTTTTTGTCGATTGAGCCCCCGCAGCGTGCGAAGCGAGCGGAGGGCCTTGCAAAGCCATAATAATGCGCACAAGTTGCACACACGGTATAGGGATCGGAGTGCTTCGGGGCGCATTACGTTTCCTAGACTGTGTCTGCAACCGGTTGCACACACGGTATAGGGAGCCTAAATATGCATCCGGTAAGATCATATCCAAATAGTTTTGCACATTTCGGGAAAAATGCGCAGGGCTTCCGTTGTGCACGCCAGACGTGAACAGACCACCTAGCCTAATATTGAACCTATTTCCATCATATTAATAAGCCAATAACAATAGTTCAGTCGGTTTTCAAGTCTGCGTCCATTAATTCTTGATGGAGAACAATCTGATATGGATGCATCCTAAAATAATAATAAAGTGTTATTACAAAAAATAAAACTTAATCGAAAACTAATTGAAAGATTTACCTAAATATATTTTTAAATTTAAACAAACTTTTACACAACAAAATGTTAAATTGTTGGACAAACCTGTGATATTTAAATATGTTATGCACGGTTGATCTAGTAATTTCCAAATCTAATGAAAATTGACTATTTTCTATAAGTGGATATATCCAAACATATGCCAAAATATTAACTATATTTTTTCAGTGCGTCCATTTTCGCGCCTTTCGTTGACAGGTAAATTAACCTTGCCATTTTCTCGTAGATGTCTGGTCAATCTCGTAAATATTGTTTTATTATATCGTCTCTGTGCATCGCATATATCCTTGATGGGATTGTTAAGTTCTGAGTACAGTTTTCTTCATTGGATATTCTCATTGGCTATAATTTAATTTCAAAAGCACAACAACAAAAAATGGCGTTACTTAGTGACAATTGCAGTTGCTTTGTTTAATTTTTTGACTATTGTGTAGGTATTATTCTAATACTGTAGTGTCGCATGTCGTAAATTATGTATTTCTAATACTGTGAGTTGGTAGGTCGGTACTTTAAACGAAAGCAATTACTATTCTTTTTATTAACCCAGAAAGCAAGGCAAACAAATGTGCCTAAATCATGTTTATATTTTTATCTTGGGATAGGATTAAGATTTAGACTTGCGACTTTCCCTAGATTACTTGTTTGTTATCCTTTTTCCACCTACATTTTTTAAATTGCTTCATTACGTTTTAAATTTCCAAAAAAAAAAGGTAGAATTTTCAACTCTTTGAAGCCTAGCGGCGACAAAATTATATAATTTTGTTAATTTTATTATGCATTTTATAAAACAGGAAAAATTTTCTAAATGACGTCAGAATCATTGAAATCAGTTAAAAAAACAAAAAATTACATGGTGTTTGTTCATTACAAGTTTGAACCTTCCCTCATCCCTTATTTAAAAATAAAGGGCAAAAAGTTGCTATTTTTTCATACTCCTATCAAGATTTCAAAAACTATAACATTAGAATACTTTTAGTATGTCTTTTTTGGAGATAATCACTGTATTATGTTTTCGAGAGTTTGTTGCGCCTCTCTAGCGAACGACGTACAAACTTGAAAATTATTTCCAGCGATTTCCCGTGGCCAATTTTATATAACGAAATTTACCTGAAAATTCTAGGACTGATGATTTCTGAGATAAAGCCAGAGTCCTTTCTTATTTGGATATTGACTTTAACTAAAGTGGGAAAATGGAGATTCAATTAAGATTGTTGCCTTTAGAAATCCCATTTTTTGGAGCTTAAAATATATAAATTAAGTAGTAAAAAATCGACCAAAAGACGACTAGGGACAGGCTCCTCCTCCTAGACCGATCGGTGCAGGATTAGCTGAATAAGGCACGAAATTAGATGAGTAGCACGGGGATACCTTCTGTACTCGTGCTAGCTATCAATTTTTAATACGTTTAAAATTTTTTGAAAAATACAAAAATTTTTCAATAATTGTATTTTTAAAGGTTGTCCTTCGAATATTTTGTAGAAAAGAATTGCTTCATTGCTTGGAAGATTGTCATTTTGTCGATATGACATAACTCTAATAAATTTACGAAATCTTCTAACGCCAAGAATAATTGAGGGATGTTAACTAAGTCATTAATTCTATCAACTACGTTATATAAACAAGTGAGGCTATTAACAATATCTACAGCATTAATTTGTGTATAATTTACATTAAAGGGTCCAAAGTTTTCATATTTACGGACGGCTTCTTGCTGTGACCGGGTAGTTTTTGCTGTGGGTTGGCTTTGCCAGCCAGAACTTATTGGCGGCAGCGCTGGCTTAAAATATCTGGTGGTTGATTGCGGCGGCTGCAACTGATTTATTTTACATTGGAATACCGGGCATTCAGTGCTAATTGGAGGGCTTTATGCAGAAAGCTACCAACCCTCAATAGTGAAAAACTGAGATAATTCAGCTTTAAAGTTTTTATTAATTTAAAAATTCTGTAGGATGTTTACATACTTTGTAACTTTCTTTTGATTCTCGATAGGTCTTTTTATATTTTATGTATGTTTAAATATAAAACAAAGGTAAAAATGGGGACTTTTTGTGGGTTGGTTGATTTTTTCATTTTGCAAATCAGGGAATTAAAGCAAAAGAATGTTATGAAAAATTGATAGATTAATCGAATACCTACTTACATGTATGAAGATTAATCGTAATTTTCCGAGCTTGTCTTCCGATATGATTACATTGTAGTTTCTGAATCACCATACCCATCGATACGTTTTTAAAGCATAAAATTTTTTATCTTCAACCCGAGCCTGCTATCGCACCTCGATGCTTACTCATTCTGTTTTAGAGCAAAATTGCCCGCCTAAGGGGCATGTGGTTGGGAGGGTTGTAATCATGTCGGAAGACAAGCTCGGAAAATTACGATTAATCTTCATACAGGTAAGTAGGTATTCGATTAATCTATCAATTTTCCATCGCTTGTCTTCCGATATGATTTCATTGTAGCTGTTTAAAGCTAGATGGTGCAATTTTGCATTATTCTACCTCCAATCCTGAGAATACCACAAAAAACACAATTAAGGCAGCAAAGTCGTTCAATTCAACTCTTTTTTAAGTATGACAAAAAAAAATCAATGAAAATTCTGTCCTATAAATTCCTTAACCACTTAAATAAATATATTTTATTTAACATATATTATTGGCATACAATCAGAGCAAAACAAATATTATAAATTGAATCTTAGGCAACGGAATACTTAAAAGGCTGACCTATGAGGGCTAAGATATACCTACTCAAATTTAAAGTTGTATTGGCAAATATGTCACTGGGCGTACCTAGAGGTCGAGTATAGAATCTGAAGAAGTGTCAGATTTATAGGCCTCTACCCTGCTATATTCTTAATGACATTCATGTTTACGTCAAACTTAAAGGCTGCTCACGTGCTGGCGTGTCTTACACTATATCCGGTAAAGACGTTAACGTTCATACCATACCACTGTTTTTAAAAATTAAGTTGATCCACCTACTCAAAGTTTGAGTTATTGCGTGGTGATGTGGTTTTTTGAGAGTTAAGAATAGGGATGTATAATTGGAACGAAGGTGCACGGTGACTTTAATGTACTGTTTTATAGAATTTGCGACACATAATAGGTAATTCTGGTTTTTGAAAATACGGAAAAGGCTGTTTTTTATAGGGAGCTGAGGTTTAAATTTTTTCCGAAATCTTCAATTTTGACTGTAGTCTCTATTATTGTCGATCGTAATTTTGCTTAATGTTTGGATCCGATGTGCTGAACTTAGTGCCATAAGTGTTACCGTTTTCTTTGTTAGCTTATCAGGTGATAGAGATTGTAAAGGGTAAAGTGTTGATAAATAGAGTAATACAGGTTCAACGTTCCATGCAAAATCGTATTTAGGTTTAGGGGGCTTTAACTTGTAGCTTCCCTTCAAAAATCTTTTTATTATATATTAATCCCTATTAGGCGGTGAAACATAAAGTTATCTATAGGTACTTATCAAGACCTAAGAAGCTCCTTTGTTTACTTCGCGAACTAAAAAGTCCAGATAAATGTTTAAACAATAAGTAAAGACATCGAAATTTTGCTGTTACCGAAATTATAATACCTACTTATTAACACAAGCGTTGTATGTTAAATATTAATTAACAATTTGTTTTAACAAAAAATATTTATAGGTACGCCTATGTTATTACTATTAAGATAGCAGCAGTTTAGACAGTAGGATAACGTTGACAGTGTTGTTGTTAGATATATTTTATATATCGTTGCATTATTATAAATACATAAAGTAAAAATACTAAAAACTGGTGTTTTATCAACACAAGAACAAGTAAACCAATTTTAAAATCACAACATTGTACTGTTTCCAAGTTCCTTCTGACATGGATGCAAACATTATTGGGATGGCGTGACCGGAAACGCTTCTTTGAAGAAATGCTTCTCAGGCAGTTTCGTTGCCACCAGGAAAATTTTCCTGAATAAGAGATGAGACTCTCTATAGAGAGTAACCAATTTTTACTCGATTTAAAAGTCAACGATTTCCCAACTAATAAACTAAGAAACAAGGTATACTAGGGTTGTAATAGCCACACAGGTACTACCAATATTCCGGTGGCTTCATCCTGTATAGATTTATCTAAAGCATTAAATATCATAGAAAACAAGAGAAAAGCGTAAAAATACTCATCATGCCAAGAAATTGTAAATGCATCGACTGCTGTGGAGGTTGGATCCGGAATCCAGGAAATATATTTATTGCATTATGCATTATAATAAGTTGCAAATAAATTTAACCGCTTATTATTTTCTGATATACCTGCTTGTTTAGTTCGTATACTGTTTCAACTTTCAACGGAAGTTTGTCTTGATGCCTTATCGGCTTCCTTTTTTCTTTTGAAGCGATATAAGATGGAAAGAGTGTTATACGTTTTGTTCACACCAGCCTAAAATGTGAAAGGTTATATTGGTTAAGTTTCGATATTTTACCCTTCCCCCACGATTAATGCAGGATATTGCCGTCTTATTATCGATTCTAAGTAACACTCCAATATTTTCATTGGATTTAGTAAATAATTATTGTAAGCCATGACCACCAACTTTAATTTCGAGCCATGACAAGCAGCTTTAATTTCAAGGTAATTAATATGCTTAGACTTGTCGGCTTCTTCCCAAAACTCGCGACATTTTTGGCCGTTACAACAGCCTGTAGGAGACGCAGATGCATAAGAAAAAAAAAAACAAAATTCCAATGAAAACGTACTAGGCTTCATATTTACAGTATATTTTAGATTGTCTATTCACCAGCTAATAATTTGCTTTGTATCATTTGAAATTAATATTCTGTCATTGCACGACTTTCCTATTAAGGCTTTAAATTTAGCGCGCCCTTGTGTTTTGATACGATGACGACTCCGAGGAACGACAGGAGTCGCTGCTACCAAAACACCAATAATTTTTGCAAAATCTCGAATTGTAGTACCTGTCTTGTTAACATATTTTTTAAATTGCCTCTTTTATTGAATTCATTTTCTTAAGAGGTAAAGAAGCGGTCGAGGCAACGGTCCTCTGAATTAAGTCCTAAGTATCCTAGGTAAGTTATTTTTATGATGGTATTAACTGACTTTTTCTGTATTTATAATAAATCTTAAATCATTCAGGAGCATTATGCACATTGCAAAACAGTAAAGTGCATCAGCCAAGCATGACAAATGGTTGGTGTTGCTAGCTAACGGCTCCTACAGCTGTTGGCCCATGCTCCAATTGGTGTTGTAGGAACCTTTGCAAATAATTAAATTTGCACAAAATAATGTGCGGGAGATATTTAGTCAAATAACTAACACCCTGTAAAGTATACAGCTGTTTTGCAGACAATAGTCTTCAGGAGATAATTTAGTCAAAACAATTTACACCCTGTAAAGTGTGCAGCTATTTTGCAGACAATAAGGAGTCCATGATTGCAATCTTAATTAAATAGGTCCACGACCATATTAAAATATATACTGTTGGCTCACAGCCTTTTAATCGCTCAAGTGATGATAGAATTTACTGAATAGGCCACGGCTATCCCTCAGAAAATATGGCCCACGGCCTTAATGCCAAATGTGTTTTGCCATAACACCCTGTAAGGTATGCAGCTATGTTGCAGACAATAGTCTGCGGGTAATATTTTAGTCAAAACAGCTAACAGTCTGTAAAGTATACAGCTATTTTTCAGACAATAGTCTGCGGGTGATATTTTAATCAAAACAACTAACACCCTGTAAAATATACAGCTATTTTGCAGACAATAAGGAGTCAGTTCATGATAGCAATTTTAATTAAATAGGTCCACGACCATATTAGAAATATATACTTTTTTTGTCCCAATTGGAATTGATTATTGCTGCATAAACAGGGGAAATATTATACACACAAGTGTATCTGATTATCATTTGGCGGTGACAAGTTTGGAGTTGGCATAATAAACGATCACTTCTTAGTAAGTCAATAGCCAACTTTTAGTGGAGAATTCGAATAGGTAGGTCCTCGACCCTAGGCTTAATCAATTAATAATTTATAATAAAAATAATATTAAGAATGTTTTGTATTGCGAAGCCCTCGGCCTAAACCTATCCTTTTTCTTTGCCCTCGGCAAGAATTTTTCGATTGAGTGCTATTTGTATGCAAATTATAAGGCCCTCGGCCTATGCACTATCTAACTCAATCTGAATTTTTCGATTGAGTGCAAATTATCAGGCCCTCGACCTATGCACTATCTAACTCAATCTAACTAACTCTTTGTAGGGAAGTCGAATAGTTAGGTCCTCGACCCTAAGCTTAATCAATTAATAATTTATAATAAAAATAATATTAAGAATGTTTTGTATTGAGAAGCCCTCGGCCTAAACATATTCTTTTTCTCTGCCCTCGGCAAGAATTTTTCGATTGAGTGCTATTTGTATGCAAATCATAGGCCCTCGGCCTATGGACTATCTAACTCCATCTAACCAATTCTTTGTGGGGAAGTCGAATAGTTAGGTCCTCGACCCTAGGCTTAATCAATTAATAATTTATAATGAAAATAATATTAAGAATGTTTTGTATTGCGAAGCCCTCGGCCTAAACCTATCCTTTTCCTATGCCCTCGGCAAGAATTTTTCGATTGAGTGCTATTTGTATGCAAATTATAAGGCCCTCGGCCTATGCACTATCTAACTCAATCCAACTAACTCTTTGTAGGGAAGTCGAATAGTTAAGTCCTCGACCCTAAGCTTAATCAATTAATAATTTGTAATAAAAATAATATTAAGAATGTTTTGTATTGCGAAGCCCTCGGCCTAAACATATTATTTTTCTATGCCCTCGGCAAGAATTTGTCGATTGAGTGCTATTTGTATGCGAATTATAAGACCCTCGGCCTATGCACTATCTAACTCAATCTAACCAACTCTTTGTGGGGAAGTCGAACAGTTAGGTCCTCGACCATAGGCTTAACCAATTAATAATTTATAATAAGAATGATAATAAGAATTTTTTGTATTGCGAAGCACTCGGCTTGGACGTATTCTTTTTCTATGCCCACGGCAAGACGAATTTTTTGATCGAGTGCTATTTGGTACGCAAATAATTACAAGGCCTTCGTCTATGTACCTTATTCTATACTGAAAACCTGCATGAATATGAATTTAATAAGCCCTCGGCTTATATGCAAGGTTTTTTTAATTATTCTAATTATTTAAAATAGTCTAGTTGTAATTAGTGATCTTAGCGTAAACCTCAATACAACTTATCAACTGTACATTGTATCATTGTACGTAGATATTTGTTCGTAAATATTAGGCCCCAGCCTAGTTCTATATAGACAATTTATTAACACTTACTTGAGGAACTGGACAATATATTTTCCCTTCTTTTCAACATTTTATTTCACAAACACAAACACAGAACGTTTTTTCAACGTATTCGATGGATACAGAAAACAGAATGAGTAAGCATCGAGGTGCGATAGCAGGCTCGGGTTGAAGATAAAAAATTTTATGCTTTAAAAACGTATCGATGGGTATGGTGATTCAGAAACTACAATGTAATCATATCGGAAGACAAGCGATGGAAAATTATTTTTATTTACCAAAAAAGCAAGATAATGACGTTCCAAACCATTTATTTTATAAAGTTTTTATTTTATTCTACATCGTCCACTTCAAAATATAAAACTTCAATATTGTAACCCTCAATATCTTCAGATATATTGGCACTCAGAATATTTTAATAAAAGGGCAATGCCTCTATAAGATACATCATTGCCTATACATTCTGCAATTTTCCTTCAGAGATAGGCTTTCCGTTGGGCCACGGTGGTATTAAGTCGCTAAAGATTTCTTCGTTACCAGGTCTACCTCAAGAAGATATTTTGATCGAAATTTTTTGATAGGGTTGTGAAAATTCATGTTGCTCTATCATAAGTCTATATGACTTTAGTATTTCTATTTTGATTGATCTAATCATTACTAACATCGCAAAATAAGCCTCGCAGAAACTTGGTGCGCTATTTCACATCAAAAAACGGTATACACCACAGCATCTGCTCTTGCACTACAAAGCGCGATAAGACCGTGCTTAGAATATTGCTTACACATCTGGGGTGCCGCACCTAAGCACACCCTAAAGCTGCTGGATTTCATTCAGAAGAGACCTGTGCGTCTCGTCGGTGATCCGGAGTTAACCCGGGATCTGGATAATCTGGAACACCGCAGACATGTGCCCAAGATATCCCTGTTTTACAGATATTTTCACGGCAGATGTTTCCAGGATTTGGCCCGCATCGTCCGTAACGCCTATCAGATAGTCGCAACAGATGGCAAGAGCGCAGTTATTCGTTGTACAACTGGAAATACTTAGGATATCGCTTTACAAGGACTCCTTTGTCTGGCGCACTGCGTCACTGAGGAGATCACTCCCAGGACATCTGTTTCCTCTAATTCCAACTTACAACTACTCTAGAACCGTGTCAATCTACAGCTTCGCACTTACACCGCTCGTCGAGTACCATAGGATTTCACTTTAATGTGTCTGCCACTGCAATAAAAATAATTATTTTT
>MU188658.1:30934-49578 GCA_016904865.1 Pissodes strobi
AAATCCCATCGTCCTCCCCCAGGCTGGAGAACACCAAAGTACAAAGTATGGGGCCGATCAATGACAGTTTGTGACAAGAGGGGCTGCATTGTATTAGCTGGCAGGAACGTCAAACTGGTGAGAGCAGTTTGATTACGGGGAGTGACGCCCCCACCATTCCGAGTTGCCACGGGATGTGGCCCATCAAATCCCATCGTCCTCCTCCAGGCTGGAGAACACCAAAGTACAAAGTCTGGAGCTGATCACTGGGGAGTGACCCAACAAACCCCATTTTTACCCCTGTCAGACTAGGGACCGCCAAAGGAATGAGTCTGAGCCCTAGGTGGTAGATGCCTAAGCCTACTCGCATCGTCCGGTGAAAGACCACCCCACCAGAATTGGGAAGCGCTAAGTGGTTTTCCCAAATCACGTTCCGCTTCCGCGATGGTGGTCCACAGTAGGAATATATGGACATGATGGTGCTTCCAGGATCAAAATATTCCGGAAGTAAACTCCCCGGCCATTCGGATCTCCGGGCGCTGGGTGGCCCTGGGAGCCCTTCATTCCGCATTTCACAGACAGCAAAGATACCGAACCAATTTAGAATAGATTTCTGCAACATAAGAGGCCTAAATACAAACATAAATTCGGTACACCAACATCTACAAGCAAATAGACCACACATATTAGCCCTTACAGAAACACAAGTATATTCTACAACAACAACAGTGAACTACCTCTATCCTGGTTACGACTTACATACCCGATTTAGATATAAGTTCGGAATATGCCTTTTTGTCCGAAGCGACCTTTCATGTCACCGCGAGGAAATACTCGAACCGAACAACCTTGACGTCATGTGGCTCAAGTTCACCGCCAAGGGATTCACCTAGTTTATATGTTGTCTCTATCGCCCTCCGAGCGATAAAGCCTACCAAAGTTTGTTTTCAACACTAGCTACCACTTTTGACGCCATACAGGTCGATCACCCCAGTTCAGAAATAATCGTTCTGGGAGACTTCAATGCCCACAACACCAACTGGCTCAAACATCACAACAAGACCGACAACGAAGGTAGAGAAGCTGAAGCATTTGCCATCAGCTGCGGGCTTACTCAACTTGTAGACGAACCAACTCGAATCTCAGAGAGGGGCGAATTCGCCGCCCTCCTGGATCTTTTTCTCGCCACCAATCCTGACCATTACAAGGTTACAGTTGGTCCGCCATTAGGTACTTCGGACCACAAACTTATTACAACGGTTTGTGAATTGCCACCCATAGAGAAGGATCCACCATTGCCTGGCAAAATCTGGTATTACAATTCTGCAAACTGGGACGATCTAAGACAGTTCTACCTAGATTTTCCTTGGCTCGACGTCTGCTTTGCCACTGACGACCCGTCAGACTGCTGCGAAGAGATCATGCATGTAATCTCCTCAGGAATGGAAGCATACATCCCAAATTCCATCAAGTTACCATCAAAAGGAAAGCCCTGGTTCGACAAAAGATGCGAAAGAGCTGTAGGAAGGAAACAGCAAGCCTATAAGTACTGGCAGCAAAATCAGACCGCTGAAAATCGCAATTATTTTATCGAAGCGAGAAACGAGTGCAAGCGTGTGATCGAAGAAACTAAGGACAGACACAATCAAAGGATCAGGAATAAACTTTTGCAATGCCCCAGTGGTTCCAGGAATTTCTGGTCGGTAGCAAAGGCAGTAAGTAACAACTTTACAAAAACGTCTCTCCCGCCTTTGACGGACGAACGTGGCATCACGGCGACTACAGCCAAGGAAAAAGCAAACATGCTCGCCAAAATGTTTTCATCGCACTCTACCTTAGGCGTGCCCCAAGGCAAGGCTCTCCCCACCATACCGAACATCAACACTACCATGGCAGAAGTCAAGTTTTCTCACCGTGATATTCGCAAAATCCTAACTAGATACGCAAAAGGCATCAGGACCGGACGGAATACCTGCCATCGTGCTAAGGAACTGCGCCAACGAACTAACACCCGTTTTTTTCAGGCTTTTTTCTTTTTCTTACAGAAAAGGGATTTACCCATCCTCTTGGAAAGTCGCTCGAGTGCAACCTGTTCCAAAAAAAGGCAAGAAAACCACGCCCTCAAACTATCGCCCAATTGCCTTGCTTCCAATAATCTCCAAAGTCATGGAACGTGTAGTCAACCAGCAACTACTCAAATACCTCGAGAACAACAGAATAATCAGCGGTAATCAATACGGCTTTCGCAAAGAGAGATCGACAGGAGATATTCTGGCCTATGTCACTCATATATGGAGTAGGGCAATTGAAACTACGGAGAGTCTCGAGCGATTGCGTTGGATATTTCAAAGGCATTCGACAGAGTTTGGCATGACGGACTGCTCAACAAACTGCCGTCCTTGGGACTGCCCGCCTCTCTCTGCAGCTGGCTGGCCAGTTTCCTTAAGAACCGATCCCTACACGTTGCAGTCGATGGACACATCTCGGACACATTCACCATCAACGCGGGCGTGCCTCAGGGCGCAATACTTTCACCAACTCTGTTCCTCATCTATATTAATGACCTGCTGATCGAAACGAATAATCCTGTTTACAGTTTTGCAGATGACAGTACCCTTGTCTCCCACTTTAGATCAGAAAAACCCTTACCAGCGACTGAGACTCATCACCGCAGACAGGAGCAGATTACAGCAATTAATCAAGACTTGGAGAAAGTTCAAACTTGGGGCGACCGAAATTTGGTCCAGTTCAATGCAGCAAAGACCCAAGCAGCAACGTTAACTAAGAGGGTCAATACAGCGGGCCGTGACATCATTATGGCAGGATCGACCATTCCTTCATCCTCGTCAATCGGGCTGCTGGGTGTCTCGGCCAACAGCAATATGTCATGGCATGACCATGTTGCTAACATCGCAAAATCAGCCTCCCAGAAGCTTGGTGCGCTGTTTCGCAACAAAAAACTCTATACACCGCAGCAGTTGCTCTGGCTGTACAAAGCGCAAATAAGACCGTGCTTAGAATATTGCTCACACATCTGGGGTGCCGCACCAAAGCATACCCTAAAGCTGCTGGATTCCATTCAGAAGAGGGCTGTGCGTCTCGTCGGGGATCCGGAGTTGACCCGGAATCTGGATAGTCTGGAACAACGCAGACATGTGGCCGATATGTCTCTGTTTTACAGATACTTTCACGGCAGATGTTCCCAGGATTTGGCCCGCATCATCTCATCCCGTCCCTGGCAACTCCTGTCAGACAGACCCGACAGACGGCAGGAGCGCACCAGTTCGTCGTACAACTAGAAACACCTAGAACATCGCTTTACCAGAACTCCTTTGTCTGGCGCACTGCATCACTGTGGAACTCACTTCCAGGACATCTGTTTCCCACTAATTACAACCTACAAATATTCAAGAACCGTGTCAATCAACATCTTCGCACACACACCGCTCGTCGAGCGCCATAGGATCCCCCTTTAGTGTGTGTGCCACTGCCATAAAAAAAAAAAAAAAAAAGAAAAGTATCAACCCACTTGAGTGCATCTGGTGCTATATTAAAATAATACCAGGTGGGTTGGCAGGTTTCTGCAAATTAAAAGTATAAAGCGAAGTGGGTTGGTAGGTTTCTGAAAATTAATAGTTTGAACACAATAAATATGTGGGTTGGCTTTTTGTAGTTTTATTGGATACACAATTAACTGAGGCTTAAAAGAGATATACAGAATGCAGAACGCGTATTTTATTACCCAAATACGTACCCAACCCAACTAATGGTATATTGTGGATAGGAAGCTTTCTGCATACGCCCTCCAATTATTGATCTATGATTTTGGCCACTTTTAATTCACTTTATGACGTCAATTTCACACTCCATAATTTGCCGGTTTCTTCAAATTTTCGCTTGTGAATCAACTTACATTATATATCTACTGCATTCATAGGTAATTTCCGGCTGATTTGTTGACTAATTATATACCTACTGCATTCATAGGTAATTTCCGGCCATTAGTTTTAACATGAGAACTTGCTCATTTTCAGTGTACCATCATTTCAACTTTCATAACAAGGTTGGAATATGTGTGGAACGAACTTCAAATTTATTATATGCGACACTTTAATAAATGAGAAGTATGACAATATATTCTAACCCAATGCCAAACAACATGTTATTTTTAATGTTTAGGATCTCCTATTTATCTGGCGTGATTTGTCCATTGATTTTGTTTAGTTTCACTACCTTCTTTACCAGTTTCGAACTGCCGTCTTCTAATCCTCCGATTGCAATTTTCTTCTACGGTTTTTCTATTGCGAAATTCGCTGAAATCTCTCGTTTTTTTTGCATATTTTTATAATGTGTTGTGTGGTTCGTATTGTATAGCTAATTATGGCCTCTGTTTCAAAAAGGCTCTAGTTTGCGAGGAAAACTTCTTCCCTCGAGGTATAATTTATTTTATCTTTCTGGGCTACATTTATTTCTTCAATCTGTTTCTGAGTTTTAATGACATTGATTAGGTTTCGTTTCGTTTTCTTTGATAACCCTAGCATCGGTACTGAGATTCTATCCTTTCCCTACTACGTTTACTTCTACTCTGGCTTTCACTAGGCTGTGTATGCTGCGAATAGAGATGCTGCTCAGCTGTATCACGTATCTGATGATCTCTTTCTATTCGTGGCTAACAAATCTATTTTGTTCATATTTTCACCGTCTCCATGTCCATATCCTGATCTCGCTCTTATCGAAAAGAGTACTTATGACATATAAGTAGGGTTCGTTTCAAAGCTTAAGTAGTTTGTTCCTTGTACTCGTTCCACAACTTTCAAGAGTTCGTTCGTTAGGTTCTAATTTTTCCTTAGTTTGACATTCAAGTAGCCTATTATGAAAGTGTATAGAAACTATTTACTTCTTCGTATTCGTGGGCGTAAGTTGGAGACTAGACTTGGCCGATAATTCCGGCTCTGATGATGATTTATTCTTAGATGGTGAGAATGTTGCAATTAAGTTGAGGTGAAAAGCATAAAGATTGATTTTGGTAGCTGCGCAACTGGTAAAAACTTTGCTTCTTCAGCTTTATTGACACAGCTTTGTCATTTAAATAACGAGTTCACTTAGGATTATATCAATCCACTATATATACAGATGATTTATAAATACATCTTGCATTAGAAAAGAAGAAGTATTAGTTTTTCATATAAAAAAATATATTGTGGTGTATGTTTGTGGGAGAGCATGAGTCTACGATTGAGAGAATATTATAAATTTGCTTTGGGGATCAAATTTGATCATCTGTTTATTTATTTTGTAAAAATAATTTTGTCATAGTTTAGTGAATGGTATTATTGTAAAACCAGAATAATTTGTCGTCTTGATTGAGATTGACTTTCCAAATAAAAACTTTAGATAATTAAAGACATTTTCAATATATTTCAAGAAATACTCTATTCGGACCTTAAATTATTTTCACGATGCTAACTTTGTACATACAGATGTCTTCAATTCATCCACTGAAATGCTTATGCGGTTCATGTGTCCATTATTAGTAAAATACTGTTAATTTTTAGTCAATGCTATATACTCTTTAATGTATGGCTTTCTAGTTTAAAATACTATAAGGCTATGTGCGAAACTATTGAGTATTGCCCTTATAGTAATAGTATAAATTTCATTCCATTCAGTATTCGAAGAAAAATTTCCCCCGAGCAGCCGGCCTTTTAAAAGTTTCAAAATTATACGAGCGGTAAAGACAAAGAAAAACATTCAAATGACTGGTTTTGTGGATGAGTTAATTAAAATACTTAATAGATTTCTTAGCTATTTGGCTGCGAGCGAACTGACTCGGACAGATTCATTCAAAGTTGTTTTAATTAAACTTTCTCGGAGTGTTTCAACTTTATTCTTATCTGTAAAACATGAAATTTGAAGTTTGCATGGCGTAAATTGGCCGCTTTTGACTCTATTTTCTTCCCTGAGAGTATTTATTTTACGAGAAGCGTAAGACTTTGGGTAGTCGTTTTTTGCACCTTCTGTAAGTGTATGTATCTGAAGGACCTAGAAAATATTACTGAATAGGGAACATTTCTCGCAAATAACAAATATATGTACAGGGTGGCTTGAATTCGAGATTATGTATGGGGATCTCGAAAACCGTAAGAGATACAGTGTCAGTCAACTTATAGGGCAAAATTGCGCATTTAGGTGTCTAACAATATGCTGTCTAGAAAGTTTAGAATTCCGAGTATTTTCGGAGATATCCTGGGCTTAATTAAAAATGGATGTCAAATTGAATTGCACTTTTGCATTGTCACTTTTTCCGTTCTATCTAATGGTGATATCCAGCTTGTAATCCGACGTTTCGTCTTCAAGGTGTTATCATCAACTTTCTTTTTTAAATACGAACTTTACCTTTTTATATCGTTTTTCACTTGATATTGGCGCGAGGAGGATTTCACTGTGGTAATTTAGTGTACACCGTCGTGGTAATTACTGGAAATTCTAGAGGAAATGAAGGGTAATTACTGGGAATTAGTGGTAATTAGTGGAAACTAGTGGTAATTAGTGGAAATTAGTAGTAACTTAGTGGTAATTTTTGGTAATTTTTAGTATTTTAAGCAAATTTTGTGGTAATAAGTTGTAGTTCTGCAATATTAAAGTTATGGTATGCCTTCGAACTT
Organism: Pissodes strobi; assembly: GCA_016904865.1. NCBI lineage: Eukaryota > Metazoa > Arthropoda > Insecta > Coleoptera > Curculionidae > Pissodes > Pissodes strobi. The sequence goes on from MU188658.1 coordinate 37,579, forward strand.
GTATTGGTTTACAGGAAGTAACAGAGTTTTAACCAAATTATTTATCTATGCTTTAACTGAACTATGTTTCTGAGACCCTATTAGTGCCAGTTAAAAAAAACAGCATTAATTTTCCTATATGAGTATTTCTATTGCCTGAGAAGTGGCAACCTTGCAATAGTTTTACATCAATAACATCATCGATAAACCGTTGGCGTATTTAGAAAGCCTTCTCGTTACAGAACCCCAGTTAAATAACGCCGCCTGATTGGTTAGAAAAATATGTGTGTTACACTAGCCCGCTCGTCAATGTTGTTTACGTTTTTTCACTTCACGCATTTTTATTCACGCAATGCCGTTCGCTCGCTGCCGGGAGCAAACAACAAAAACTAACCCAAACTATCCCAAGGCATACAACTAATCCAAAAAAATAATTAAAAAAACCTGTGAGGGCCGGGCGTCGAACACATTGGTCCGCATTCTAAATGGCGGGTTGGAGTTAGCCAATCAGGCGGCGTTATTCAACTGGGGTTAGCAACGCGGAGGCTTTCTAAATAAGCAAACCGTTGAAGGTTGCAGCGGTCAGATTAAAAAAAAGAAAAAAAAAAAGATTCCACAAATTTTAAGGTTTTGAAAGTGGAAAATTGGAACCTTTATTTCCAATAAAAATAACAATAGCTAAATTAAATAGACAGGTTCGTTTATTTCTTACCTTAAAGCAAAATAAACAATTAAAAAATCAAAATTCAAATTTAAAAAAATAATAAAAAAATTAAAAACACATATTCATATTAATAAAGCCAAGATCATCTGAAAAACGATAAAAAAAACTAAAGTTCATATTTAAAAAAAGAAAGTTGATGATGACCCCTTGAAGACGAAACTACGGATTCTATACTGAATATCATCATTGGATAGAGCGGAAGAAGTGGCAATGGAAAAATGTGTAATTCAATTTGAAATCCGTTTTTAAATAAGCTGAGGAAAAAATAAAACAATTTTTCAATATTTCTGTTTTTTTTCCGGATATCTCCGGAAATACTAGGAATTTTAACACTTCTTGTTGGAAATACGTTAAAACAATTAACTCAAAAAGTTTAAAACAATTTACGTTTGCAATATTCATCAGATTCTATACTTGTTCCAAAGATTATGTTTTATTGATGCTCTTGAGAAGGATAAAATCGTCTGGCAAGTACTTGTCCCAGCGCTGAATATCCTTTTCTTTGAAACATCTCAGCTAAGGTGTTTAAGTTATTAAGTTCCGAAGAACGCAGTGGCCATTCACTCCTCGATATTCAATCCAGCCTCTAGAAAATTGGGGTGAAAAAATTATCTGTTAAGTAAAACTACATCATAGGGTTTATTATCTAATCCTAGATTAGCTAAAATAATTGTAGGCCGAATAGTTTAGGTTAGTTTAGGTTAGGTTGGTTTCTACATAAATTAAGATCGGTACCCAAAAATTGTATTTTCTATAGCCAATATGTTAATAATTTAATGTTGCTGGGTTGGCGCTTTATTGATCCAATGTGGACATTAATCAATTAAATCATCATTTAATTACGATAGTCATTTTTTTAATCACAATATTTCGATTAGCTTGTATCTTCAGTCGCTATTAAGTGAAAACTGATATAGCTTCTTAGACTACCAGCTTACGTATTAATGCAATGTGCGATGAGCCGTGCAAATCACTTGACCCTTAATTGGATATTGACCTGGTTTGTTCTAGATTTAAAAGATCTTGTCGATTTCTATTAGCGGGTTACTAAGCACTTCATGATTCTACTCCATGCATACTGCTTCCTTCAACCTCCATTTATATCAGTAAACTACTGTTTCAGCTGATCACTGGATTCTATGTTGTTTCCACAACAGGTTTTGGTTTCTGTATTTTGATGTTTCGTATCTAGATTTTGTGTTCTCTCTTTAATACTTCCAATGTTCTTTTTGTTTCTCTTATGCATAAGTCACATACTCCCAACTTTTGATATTTATAGTGTTTTCATGAGAGTGTTTCCTAATGTAGCTATTGACTTGAATACATTTCTTATATTAAATTTGCATCCAATTCGTTCTACTCTCTCTCTCAGAGTCCTTTGACGTATGGAATCTTTAGCATCATTTCTTCTTGTTGTTCGCTTGGTGGTCGCCTGTTATTGAGTGTGTTATCCTCATTTTTCTCTTCACTCTCTTTCTTCTCTTCAGATGATTGCTTCTTCTTGTCTTTACCCTCAGCTTCAGTAGCTGGCTTATGTTTGGGTTCTAGACTGGGATCTAGGATCATTTTTCCTACGTTTTTGCGGAACTGCATTTTCTGCATCGCCTCAGCAACATCTTCCAGCACTCATGTTGAATCTAGCAGTGGCTTGATCTTACCGTCTTGGAACAGTTGGAACACTTTGCTCATGGTTTTCCTAACATGAGCTTCGCCGTTCAGCTGGTACATGAAATGACGGAGGTTGAATCCAGCTAAGCTCTTATTTTCATCTGCGCTAAAGAATCCCTTTGTCTCTCCAGTAACTACTTTTCTTCACCCTCATCTTTGTTGCAAATTATTCTAGCTCTATCTAGTAGTGATCTCACCACTTCTTATTTGGTGACTTTTAGGTCATTAGAAGCAAAGTTTAGTATTGATCTGTGTGTGTTGGTTTCTTATGTATTATCTACCCTTTTCTTTTTTGTGACCAATACATCAAGGAATGAGTTTATTTTCTGACTCCTTCATCATTGTTAATTTGACGGTTGGCCTTAAGGTGCTCGTTAAAAAACTGGTCTGGACGCTATACCTCATGGTTTCAGATGATAAATGTATTGCCGATATACCTTAACCACAATTTCGGCTTATGTTTGGAGGTCTTAGTGCCATACTTTCAAATTAGGTTATGCAGGTATTGCTAATTTCATGTGAAAATGGTGATCCCATAGATAGTTCTCCTTCCTAAAAAACTCAAAAGAAGGCATTATTCAGACAATATTCTAGAAATTCCATTATGCCATCGATTGTTATGGTTCAGTTGGTTTTTCCGATGATCTCTTTCAGCTTGATCCTAATGATTCTTTGCTGCAGCGTTTGTGTATAGGTTTTCAATGTCACTAATAAAACAGTCTATTGGTTGCAGCGCGACAATTCCTATTAGTACTACAAAATGTTTGTAGTCGTTCACAAATGATGTGGAGTCGTCTTAAAGAGGTTTGATTGAGACTGAATGTTAGAAGGTTTGCAGAACAGACACTGGGTTTGAGGGACATATCGGGCTTATACATTTTTGGAAAATCGTAAGGATGTAGCGGTTTGCTGTTGTGTGGAGTTAATTTAATTCCTGCCCTGTCCTCGAGGTATCTCTTATAGTTTTGTAGGTGTAAAATTTCTTTCCTATTGTTTAGCAGGAAGTTATTTCCTTTTCTAAGGGGGTCTTATAATTTTACGTTATATTCGCGGATGTCAATGACAAAGATGGCATCCTCTTTGTCTATTGAATAAATTTTGATTGATTTTTCCTTTCATAGTTTCTTAAGGGCTTCTTCTTCTTAGAGACATGAGCGTCTTTTCTTTTTCCAATTTGGTTCGGATCTTTCACTCTTAACCAGTGGCGTAGCTAGAAATGTGGGCGCCGGGGGGCAAGCCTATCCGCTGGCGCCTAAAACAAACCTATATTTTGTATATATACGCAAATTAATCCAAAATAATACATCATAATTTTAAACGTATATTTTTGAAGTGAAACTTCTTAACGCGCGCCGGGAGTAAAATTTGAAGGTCGCGATCCCGACACACGGCGGGCGAGCTGGCCGGGAACGAAAAACGGTCACGGACGTTTATTGTGATATCTTTGTTAGTTTACAAGATAAAAATAGGGGATTTGCTCTATTACCTTGTCAAGACATAAGCGAAATTTTTATGAAGAATAGTTTTTTTTTCATTTAGGCCTTCCCTTTTTGTTAATTGAGTGATACCTATATTTAAAAAAAAAACTTGTTTTCAACCAAATCCGTTAAGATATGTATAAGGCTAGGGCGTATAATTATTGTGATATCTTTGTTAGTTTACAAGATAAAAATATGGGGGTTTGCTCTATTACCTTGTCAAGACATAAGCGAAACTTTTATGGAGAATACTTTTTTTTTTCATTTAGGCCTTCCCTTTTTGTTAATTGAGTGATATATTTAAAAAAAAAACTACTTTTTAACCAAATCCCAGGCTAGGGCGTTTAAGTTTAAGAAGTTTCACTTCTGATATGCGCACATAGTGCACACGCTTTTTTTTTTACAGGAATATGAATATAAAATATATAAACGGCAACCAACCAACAGGTACATACATATTTAAATATAAACGTAAACTAAACATCTGCAACCTTAATTAATTAATTAAACATTGGAGTCTTTCTCCGGTTTTAAATCGACATAAATTGATCGATTATTTGATCAAAATTAATTTTTGGACAAATTCATTTTGTATGCTTAGTATTGCTAGGCTATTTAGACTTGTCTGGCTAATGGTACCTCCTAAATACGAAACTCTAAAAAACACATACTTTTTACGACCGAAATTTTCGGAATTTTTGTCTTTGAAGTCGCATGCCGCCTTACGCAGCGTTTTTACAAATTTGCATGAACAGGGTCATTTTTTATATTTTCCCACCCCCTTTAACTTTTTTGTGCCACTGTGTAGAAAAAATATGTAAATAGGAAAGTTGTAGTGCTTAAGAAGTACTTCTCAGAAATTTTTCTTTGTCTATACAGGGTGTTGCAAAAAGTGTGAGAAACAAAAAAATATATATTTTTTTAAATGGAATACCCTGTATATTTCTCCTCAGGACGAAAGATCTTTGTTCTCCGATTACAAAAATATATAATTTGTCTTCATTTGCTTAAGCCATTTCTGAGCTATTTAACTTTAAAAGTTGATTTAAATAAAATAAATCTTTGTTTTAATCATTTTTTATTATTATATACAAATTCGTATCCAGTGGCGTAACTACCATAAGACAAGTAAGCGCAATGCGTTGGGGCCCCCCAGGCTTGGGGGGCCCACTCGTGCACTGCCTAATATTGAAGATTTCTGTCAACTGAACCTAGGAACACCTTTCTGTCAAGCAAGGATTATTTTTTACTAAGTTCTGCATAATTTAATACCTAATGAAAAGTTTGGCAACATCAGCGTCGCGACACTCGTTTTAGTATTTGATACGCTAATTGCTTCTACGTTTTAAAAATGAGTGATCACAAAAAAATATAAAAGCGCCCGCAATTAAAAGAAAACTAAAAAAGAATGAGAAAATGTTTTTTGTTCGACGAAATCGCAGTCTGAGCCAAATTTGCAACCATTTACGTCCAAACGCGATGACATTGGGGACAACAATTATATTTCTCAAGATCACTCAGAATATTTGATCGGTATAACACAACTTCTGGTGGCTAAGCCACAGGCATCAGCACAAGCGACCTAATTTTTATGTGTGCTAAAACTAAAAAGTTCGATGAAGCTGAAATATCGTCAGACACCGTAATATCAAGTGAAGACACAATACTCGAAAGTGATTTAGGTCATTTTGTTAATAAACCATTAAGATGTAAATGTAAAAAAAAAACTTAAAAAAATTGAGCTTTCAAGTAAAATTAGGGATGAAAGGAGCTGGGCGTATAAAGAAAAATATGCTAGATTTTGAGTTGAGTTGGTGTTCTTATCTATTAGGTTATATTATGTGTTATTAGAAGTGAATTATACTTCAAAAGCTTTACAAAAAGAAACAATTGCTTTGGACGAAGCTAGTTCTGTTTTACTAAGGACAAAAATCAATGTGGTAAAACTACCGTCAACGCTATAATGATGTTCTAAAAGAAGCACAAACAACTGCTCTGAAATGGCACATTCCAACTAATTTTAAGAGTAAACGACAAGTTATTAAAAAAAGTGTTTGATGAAGGAACTTTAGATCATCGTTTTGATTCCAGGGAGCATTTTTGAAGTGAAAACTTCTCTGTGCACTTTTTTTTTGTGGAGGTTGAATGAGACCGAGCCGTCACGTAACGTAACGGAACGCTGCATGTTCCCGTATAGGTAGAGGGCTGAAATCAGCAACTTTCAGGGGATGTAGCCGGGTAAAAAGAAGATGCTGGACGAAAACGGGACTCCGTACCCCACCCCGTTTGGCCAAGGAAGGGGGAGAAGGAAAAACTTAAATCATTAATTTCGGGAGAACGGGAAGAGGTACGGGTTCGAAATTTTTATGGTTAGTGCGCCACCTGGGGGGGCAGCTTAGACCATACGGGGGGGACCGGTGCTCTAATTTAAGAGGGGATTTTGGGGTATATCTACAACGAAGGCTTGGATCGAAATTCTGACAAACGATGACCCCGCTAGTTGAAGTTTTCACTTCTATCGTGTGGTTTAAGCACTCACAAAATTTTTTATTTTTGACATTGGTGTTTTTTTATCAGCTATTGACATTATAAAGTCTCAGTTAACAACTAGATTTACAGGTTTTATATTTAAATAAGATAAGTGGTATCTTTTTGTTTTTGCAACCTAAAAATCTCATAAATTCAACAAAGTCTAAAATCCTTAGGAGCTACAATCAACAAAAACATTCTCAAATCATATTGCAAAATTTCTCTTACAATTTATAAAAACAGAGTTAAATCAAGAAATGACTGCAAAAAAATTTTAAACGAATTTACATTGACCTATTATTATTTTTTACCATGCCGATTATATATGTGTCAGCTGAAGAATCTTTTAGCAAACTATTTAAGGAATCAAATAGGGCATGCAATATCGATTTCAATATTTATCTTTAATTTCCGTCGAAATTGAAGCTCCCAACAAATTAGATCTTAAATATGCATATGAATTTGCAGTGTGTAAAACGAGAAAAATCGTTTTAGATTTTAATAAGTTTAAGTCGAGTGTTGCTTTAAACTAGGGAAATTTCATTAATATTTCCAACTTCGTTAATAACTACTACTTGGTTAAAATTTAAGTTATTTTAGAGTTTTGCTTTTTTGATGAAAAGAAATATTTTGATGTTATATGTAAAATAAATAAAAAAATTAAAGCTGGTTGTTTAATTTTTATTTAGTATTTGTGATTTGTCACTGAAAGGGGGGCCTCCTTATGTATTTTGCGTTGGGGCCAAAAAATTTTAGTTACGCCACTGTTCGTATCTTAACATGTTTGATAATAAAAACATCAGTATTTCAATTATTGTTGAATATGCCCACTATTGATACAATCTCGGAAGCCTATTATTTGAGCAGATTGGCGAATTGGAAGCATACCAAGAGAATCTCTGTATTCTCTGTTTCCTGATTTAAAAATTGTAAATATCTTTCGCCAGTTAGGGAACCTTCATAAAAAATAGAGCCAATAATTTGACATAATAGCTGTTTTTGTCACTGTCATTCACGGCTATTTTGACACATTTCATATTTTTATTAATGGCGAGCAAGGCTACTTCGATTGGTTTGAATTCATGCTTTGTCAACTTTTAAAGGCAAATAGCTCGGAAATGGTTTAAGCAAATGTAGACAAATTATATATTTTTGTAATCGGAGAATAAATATCTTTCGTCCTGAGGAGAAATATACAGGGTGTCCCATTTAAAAAAAATATATTTTTTGTTCTTCGCACTTTTTGCAACACCCTATATAGACAAAAATATGTTTTCTGAGAACTACTTCTCCAGCACTACAACTTTTATATTTACATCTTTTTTCTAAACAGTGGCACAAAAAAGTTAAGGGGGGTGGGAAAATATAAAAAATGACCCTGTACAGGGTTATCCAACGAAGACTAGACAAGGCAATTTTTTGACTTTCCCTGTACTTTTATAAAAAAAAAACTGAAATAGCCATCTTATGTAATTTTCTCCCGCTAATTCGGATATGTTCAGCGAAAAACATTTGAACATCAAATAAAAGTGCTAGGGGTCACTTTGATATTTTTTTTAAATGGAACACCCTGTATATTACTAAATTTTTGGACTCTCTAGAAAAATTTAAACACATTTTGTGTATAATATCCTATACCTATCTTTACCTGTTTACCAAATATTGACAGTTGAAAGTCGGTCATTTTGACACTTTGACAGGCTCTAAAATCTAAACCGCACGAGATCAAAGAAAACGGTTTGCACATTCCTATCTTGGGTTTTCATAATTTGATGTTCAATTGTTTCTTGCAACCAACATATCCGAATTCGCGGGAGAAAATTTCATAAGATGGCTATTTCAGTTTTTTTTTATAAAAGTTCAGGGAAAGTAAAACAATCGCCTTGTCTAGTCCTCGTTGGATAACCCTGTACCAAATGCCGCCGCGCGGGGATGCATATTTACACATCCTAACATACGACGGTACCAGGGTGCTGAAATCGCTTGTAAGCGTTTGTAACGCTACAAAAGCTCACTGATTTGGGCACCTAATCGCGCCATGTCTTCGCGATGCAATCAATTTGCGGCAAGAGTCCTCGTGGTCAAAAGATCTAGATGGTTAGGTCTCAATTCGGCGGCTATCGGCGGCCTGGGTTCAAACCCCGTTGTTTTTTTTATTTTTTTTAGGTTAAGTTTCTAAACAGTTTTTTTCTTGATTTTGGGTATGTCTTGGGTTAGTTTGGGTTAGCACCTGGTTAGTTCCCTTTCCTTGAGCCCCCGTAGCGAGCGAAGCGAGCGGAGGGCCATCCGAAAAGTGAAATATATAACAGCGTATTCCAGGTGACCAAATCAGTGAACTTTAGCTATCGGCGGCCCGGGTTCAAACCCCGTTGCTTTTTTTTTTATTTTTTTTTAGGTTAGGTTTCTAAACAGTTTTTTTCTTGATTTTGGGTATGTCTTGGGTTAGCACCTGGTCAGTTTCCTTTTCTTGAGCCCCCGTAGCGAGCGAAGCGAGCGGATGGCCATGCGAAAAGTGAAATATTTAATAACAGCGTGCTCCAGGTGCCCAAATCAGTGGGCTTTTGTAGCGCTACAAACGCTTACAAAACCTAACCGATTTCAGCTCCCTGGTGCCATTGTATGTGAGGATGTGTAAATATGCCGCCGGGATATATCTTTTTATTCCACATAGAATAAATAATAAATACCTGACACAAAATGTATTGGTTGGGTAAAAAGTTTAATACATATGTTGGTCTTTGATCTTTGATTGTATTATAATTTAATTAATTTAAGAACTCAGTTAAGCTCATGAGCATTGTTAGCATTAGCATATTTATAAATTCGGAGCGGCGCCTAATTTCTCTTGGCGCCGTGGGGCCTTGCCCCCCCCTGGCCCACCCGGTAGCTACGCCACTGCTCTTAACTTCTCTGCTAAATTTGGTTGTATTCGGTCGGTCTCCAATGCGGCAATAATGTCGAAAATGGGTATCTTTTCCCAGCTACAGTTAAAGCATTTTTTCAGCAGCTGTTGTTCGTTCGTGTTGAGAAAGCGGGAGGAGATACTTACTACTTTTTCTTGGATTGGATGGTGGTTTTTGAGTGGTTCTTTCTTGTAGTATTTCCCATTTCTTGTCACGTACTATATGTTGATTTATTTTTGTTCTTGCACAGGTTGCAGCAATTTTTAGAAAATTGGCAGATCGTGCTCGTCAAGCATTATGTTCGTCGATGCGTTCAAATATTTGTTGAAGATCCTGTTGCAAACTTGATTTCTTCCATGTATTGAAGTTGATCTGGCATCGTATTAGAGCCATGCTGTTTTTTTTATAAAAGTACTGGAGTTGTTTGTCATGGTATGGGAGATTTTTGCTTTGAATCCTTTGTGTATAATGTTAGGGAATCCTGCTCTCCAAAGAAAAGTTATGTAAACTTTTTCCTCGGCGAGCTTGAATTTTGTCTTCTCCAGACTCAAATTGTTTTATTGACACTGAAGCCCTACAGGTTTCCTAATCTTTGTTTGAAGGTGGCAGACAGTGTAGGAGCTGCATTCAACTCAGTCGATACATTACCAAAGTCTCTCAGGAATTACGATCAGCATCTCAAGTACCTTTATCAGCTTTCAGATAGAAAACATCTTTCTCTTTTAATCTCTTGACTGAACTAAATTGTAACCTAAGTCTAATAGCTCCCAGGAAGTCGTCAACATTGTGGAAAATTAATCTTCTCGATTTCTTGATAAAGCTAAATTGGATGTTTTAAATTATGATTCGAATTTTGTATTATTTTCTCTAAATAATAACTTACTTGATATTGTAGGTAAATAGAAAACTCTATTCAACATTTTCTGACCCTTCTAAAGAATTATTAGAGAAGCACGCATAAATCAGTTTTCAAAAAATGTAATTAATAATAATAAAACTCTGGACCTGGAAAAGGAAAAATTATAATCAAGAGATTGTGATCGAGCGTGACTAGCAGGATTGTCTCTTTTTGGTTTCGATTGATTAAGTAAACAATAAGTATAAAATAGAGTTAGATGGATTGCAAGTTTAGTTTTAATAATCCCCTGATGTTGATAACATGGTTAGTGAGATGCTCATCGAGTACAAAAATTCTCTTTCGGTATTGTGGATAAAACTATGTTGTAGTGCATTTTATCGAAGACTATCAACCCCAATTCAGAAGAGACAAAGAGGCCAAACCAAAATCTGAAATAGCCCAAAATGTTTGGGCCAAACAATCTAGCTCATAAAGAATAACACTGATATAAACGGAAGTTCAAGGAAGCAGCATACATGGAGTAGAGTGACGAAATGCTTAGTAACCCATCAAAAGAAATCAGCAGGATTTGGTAAGCTCTTCTAAGTATCATAAAAGATCTTGAACTAACTTGGCCAACATCCAGTTAAAGGTCGAGCGGTTTTCACGGTTCCCTGCACATTGCTTTAGTATATAAGCTCGTAGTCTAATCTAAGTAGTATTCTCAGTATTTACTACTTGTTAACGATTTAGGATTCAAGTAAATTGAAACGTATATAAAAATAAAACCAATGAAAGTCCAATATATTTCTTCAATTAAAAATATTTAAATAAGTACCACCTTCAATCAAACATAGGATAGTAATGTATATTGACTGGGTGGTAAAGAAAAAAATTGCTTCCATCAGTTAAATTCGGCATTTCTTCTCAAAATTCTTATTTCTGGTCTAAGTCATCCTTATAACTTATAGGTGAAGCTGGGCTTTATATGAATGAAATTTATACTTACTCAACATCTTGTCGTCTATTGTATCTATCTGTATCTGCAGTAACTGGCCGGATTAATTATTGCACCTGCACAACAGTCATAGTTTCAACTGTTCCTGAAGCTGCGCGGTATTGCAAAAAGGATAGCCATTCATTTTGGAAGAATAGTTACTTCGTTTATTGCCAGTAGCGATTAGTTTACTTTGGAAAACTCACGGTTTGATACAGCTGCTTTGTCATAATTTCCCCTCTATTAAATTTGTTTTTGATAGTAACTGTGAGAATAGTAACAAACTGACGAATGGAAACGCAATTTAAGATTTCCAAATTATCAAATCATAGATATCTTTTAAATTTTAGATGAAGAAATGATTAGTTTTAGCTTTTGCATACAAAAGCTGAATGGAGAAATGGTCTAAAAACATATGTTGTGTTATCCGTTACTTTCAGTAATCTGTGCATATGCGTGCTGCTGTTGAAGCCTAGATTTTATTATCATTCATTTGTATTGCATATACTAGATCTAGTTGAAACGAAACAATCGCTACGCTGAATTTAAATTTAAATTAAATTTAAGTGTTTCTGATTTAATTGAGAGGTTTTATCTATCTGGTTTTCAGTGTGGGTTCCCCCAATTTTAGTTAAATTACTGCCCTGTACAATATAAACAAGCAATATTTTTCTTTAATAACTCACGTTGCATATTTAGGTAACAGCCACTTTTTGCCGCCAGCGATAACCGCTGATCTGATAAAATACAAAATAAATCTTCGCCAAATATATCGTAACAAATAGCTTGCTTAGCCAAACAAATGATGCGAGGAAACCTATAATATTTCAAAACAGGCTTCTCCGACAAATTAATGTGTTTTGGTTGGTTTTTGTACCCTGGAG
>MU188658.1:49588-60254 GCA_016904865.1 Pissodes strobi
AGTCGCCTGTTAACAATATGAAAATTACATGTCATATCCCTTTGCCTCCACGGACTCACAATTGTGACATTTTGTTATAAATATAATTTGATCGGGAAAATATACTTTAGAGTGGGCCAAAACGATATCGTACGATTGTGAGTATGTATTCAAACGTGCTCCCGTATGAATTCGCCGGCAATTACCGACCACAGTAACGTGCTGTAACGTGTTGTAACGTGCAACGGAAATGTTGTGACTGATCTCAACATGGGAACAAAACGTAAGTGTAAATTTTGTTTGAGTTTGATGTAAAATATTGATAATTATAAAAAACATATCAAATTCACCTATAGGGTAGGAATTTTCACAAAAAAACAGTTTTATTGCTTTTGAGGTTATGTGTGACATCATAACGCATAATTGTGAGCGTCGGGAATCTATCGATACTTTTTTACGGTTTTTTTTTTTAATAATTTTTTTTTGTGCTTAGATGTTTTAAATCTAAATAGTTATTTACTGAATTCAATAAGTAGTATTATAAGTACATCTTTAATAATTTTAACCCTTAATTTGACATTGTATCCTATAAAATACTACAAATTTGAAAGTGCGTTTTTATATTACAAGTAAAAATTTCGGATTTTGCATATGCATAGTAGGCTCCTCAAAGGTTTTTTTTAACTAGACCTAGTAATGCTATCGCCATCTAACATTCGTCACCAGAATTACAACATGACAGTTTAGACTAGTCAGCTAGCGGCAACCTGTGAACTAGATATATGGTAAGTTTTCCTTATTTATTTTGTATAAAAACATATTTTTTTATAAAAAAAAAACAGTTAGACGTTATTTTTAAGTAGTGTATTTACCTCGTAAAATGATATTTATATCATTCCAATATCTGGTTTCGCCAGTACGATGCATTTGTTTTTAATGTATCCTATAATCTACCATGCCAATTTGTCTACAGAATATGGTTATTTTGATATGTATCCTATAGTACACATTATCAACTTTTAAAGAAAATAAAATCTTTCTATTATGTATCATGTACCTAATACACATTGCCAAAAACTCAGTATAATTATTTTTATTAAGTTTCAGTCAGAAATTTACGTGTACTTGCCTATTTAGTGCCTATATTGTTTCAGAAGTAATTCCAGCAATGGCGTATACGCGTAGAGACAAAATTATGACCCTTTTACCACCTAGTACCTCAGATGCAAGCGATTCGAGTGAGGATGAAGAACATGTTTTTTCAGAACCGTTTGATGCACAATCGGATTCTGATTCTTCCGAGGCCCCCTCTCTTCCTGAATCGTTAGCAAAACAATTGCATAAAATCATAGATGGGGTGTCAGATAGTGATGAAGCTTCTGAAGGCCACAATTGTCATGTCAGCAATAATAGAATTCTGCCTTATCATAAAACTCCAGTAAAAAACAGCTCTCTGCCGGTTTTAACCCCTGCGACTTCGTTTTTCACTCCCCTAAAGACCAGATTACAGACCAAGGATAATTCAGTCAAAAAGACAAGCAAACCAAAGGTCTCTTCAAAAGAAACGAAGACCAAAAGGAGGCTTGACATTGATTACAATTGGACAAATGAAAAATTAAATTTTCCTGTTCATATACCCGTTGATAGCTTCGCCATCCCTAGTGAGATAAAATCGTCACTTGAATATTTTGTTTTTTTCGGAAGATTTGATCAGACTAATTGTTGACAATACGAATTTATATTCAGTTCAGGAAACAGGAAAATCTATTTTTTTCTCCGTTGATGAAATGAGGGATTTCCTATACTAGCTATCCAGATATTAATGGGTATAGTTGATATGCCATATTCGAGTCAAAAGTATAGATATGATGAAATCGCAGAAGTAATGCCACTGAAAAGATATCAGCAAATACTGGGGTTGGTCACTTTCCACAATACTCAACTAAAGGTAGATGTCGATTCTGTAAAACGGAAGAAACGCATTGGATATGCATAAAATCTGGTACCAGAATATGCTTAGTGAAAAACCGAAACTGTTTTCAGGCTTTCCATCTGAGCAACTAATAGCTTTTCAATAGGTTTGTGTTGTTAAAAATTTGAATTTTATGGTATCCCAGCATTATGCCCTGTTTATTATATGAAGGTTCCTTTATATTAATTTGTTTTTTATAAATTTATTAGCCTAATATCTGAAATAAAATGCCTTTGCTTTACTTATGTGAATAGTTTTATATAATTGGTAATGTGTCCTAAAATATACATATTATTATACATGAACTTTTTAAAGAAATTGATAATGTATCCAATGAGATACAATTAATATATTTCAATTTTTGGACATATTACTTTATTTTTCGCTAAAATGTAGTTATTTGACTAAAAAATATCCCACTTATATGCTTCAATAGTAAAAAAGTCGTTAAACAAAAGTTTGCCAAATTAAGGGTTAAAAAAAATTAGGGAAAGTCTTCGATTTGAAGCAATTGGAGGCAAATCCTGATGAACTCTTTGAGCTATTGGAGTAGCTACACTCTGACGTGGAAATTGAAGGAGACGACTGTGATTTAGGGGACGATGGCCAACAAAGCGAAATTGATGCCGTCAGTGAGGTGTTTTAAACGAATATGTCCAGAGGCGAATCCGAAGGGGAAAGTTCTCTTTCCCATTTTCAAAAATTCAGTTGGAAAAAGGGTTTCTTCCAATCTAATCCAGGACCAATTACGGAGAAAGTTCGCAACCCAGGAGTTAAAATTTTAACACCCTGGCAGTATTTTGAAAAATATTTAAATGACGATTTTTTTTCAATCAGGAGCGGAATTTTCTGCGCAGTACTATCATCAGGACACCGGAAAAGTTTTACGCCTATGTTTACAAGATAATAAAAAGTTTTTTGGTATGCACGCTATTCTTGGTGTCATGAAGTTTCCACGAATACACCTGTATTGGAATGCCAGGTTTCTGTTACCACTTGTAGCTGAGGCTATGCCCAGAGACAAATTTTCATGTTGTTGACTACCTGATTATTCCAGAGGAATAAAGAAAAGCTAACAAATTGTGGAAAGTGCAACCTATGATTGATTTAATTAGAAATCGCTGTCGTCAGATACCAAGAACCAAAGGGGCTTTTTCTATCGATGAAGAGATGATCCCTTTTCTGGGTCGTTGTCCTGTTCGACAATACGTTAAAAATAAACCAAGACCAGTATGATTAAAAATTTTTGTCGTAACTACAAGTACTGGAACCGTGCTTGACTTCGAGATCTATCAAGGGCTGACAACTAACTTGCCCAACAGAGATTGGGGATTGGAACCTTCAGTAGTTTTTGCGGTTGGTTGGAACACTGCCTCAAGAAAGCACCGTATTTTTTGACAGATATTTTACTACTATTCCTCTATTAAATAAATTAGCGGAAACAAACATTGATGACTTAAAGGTTGTGACTTCAAGGGTGACAAGAATTTGACACGCGGAGAATCTGAAGAGTTTGTCGGCAGTAATAATAAAATTTCCGCAACGAAATGGAAAGAAAACAAATCGGTTATCACGTGTTCTACAGCATATGGATCGCGACCGGAAGAAACGGTACAGAGGTGGGATAATAACAGAAAAGAAAGAATAGAAATAAGATGTTTGAAAGTCGTAAAGGCCTACAATCAAAACATGGGCTGAGTGGACTTTTGCGACCAAATGCTGGAATACTATAGATCTTTTTTCAGAACGAAAAAATGGCCTTTGAAGGTAATATTATGTTTGTTTGATTTGGCAAATGTAAATTCTTGGAAGGAATATAAAGATGATCACGAACTAGCAGGAGGAAGACAAAAACCTTTGGGATCATTGGACTTTAGGTTACAACTGGGAGAATACTTGGTATCTGGAACAAAAAAACGTAGGCCAGACGAAGAGGATGAAAACATAGAAGCAGAAACTGAGTAGAAGAAAGGGAAGAAAAAAAACTGCTGCGCCATTACCGTGTGAAGACAAACAGTTTGATGGGTTTGAACACTGGCCGGTAAATGACGACTATAAGGATCCTCTTAGCTGTAGGTTTCGTGGGTGTACAAGTCGATCGAGAATTAGTTGTAAGAAATGTAACGTATATTTTTGTTTAAATAAACTAAGAAACTGTTTTTTTTGTTCCATCAAAAGCAAATATTCCATTATTTTCAAAATTTATGTAAAGAAAATTTATAATATTTTATGTTTTGTAAAACTGAATGTTTTTGTGTTTTAAACAAATTAAAAATGAAAAACTCACAGAATCACTGTTTTTCACAATTGTGACTTTCGCTATTGGCTCCTAATACTCACAAATGTCAGTTTCTTCACAATTGTGATATTCTGCTTTGACTACCAAACTTCACAATTATTGTGAACGTCCCGGAATTCCCGAATTTTCGATAGGATCCTTCTTACCATTACTTCCTTAAGATTTGTTAATACATATCTGACGAAAATTGTTGGTATCAAGAAAAAACTAAGAAAAAAAGATTCAGGAGTCAAAGGGATATTATTTCAATGCCGTTCAAAGCTAGTCGTTATTTTTGTGATTTTGTGATTTTAATTCGTAAGTGTCGAGTCTCAAAACTGCATCAATTTGATGTTAAATTGGAACTTATTATTGTACAGGTATTACTTAAGATATTTTTCGTGAGTTTTAATACTAATAAATATCATCTCACAACTTAGGCGACGAGTTGTGTAAATTTCACACCCTAGTTTTGCTCTCAAAAAGCAATCGTGCATGTTTCACGCCAGTTATGGCCCTAAATTTGGGTGTTACGGTTGATTTTTTTCTATATTGTCTCTACTATTACATTAGCAGACACAAAGCAGTTTAGTAAAATATCCATATTTATAAAATTTCTTTGATAATAACCTTCAAAAAAGCTGCTTATCTAAAGAAACGATTTTCGACTAAATTATTAAATAATTAGTTGTTTATTAAATGTATTCTTTTGTACTTTTTTAGGTAGGGATCGAATCAGAAGAAGCTTTAAAATTGTGAGCTTGGCTCAGCATCAAAATTTTCTAAGCATCATTACAAATACACAACGTGAACCAGACCTAGAGTCATCCCTGTCATATGACTATACTTGTGTAATGAAATTCTCAGGGCAAGAAGCACTACTAGAAGATAATAATTTTGGAGCTGTCGATATTGGCAATTCTTAGACATTTGACATCCGAAACATTAGCCACAGCTGCTTTGTAATAAAGCAATGCCAGTGTAAAATAGACACAAGAAGAAAGGTTGTCATGTAATGTCGAATGTTTGTGTAACATTTTTAAGAAGGAATAAACCCAGATAATACTTAAAGTATCGTATTTTCCATCTTGACTGCCCTCCGCTGTGAATAAGTCTACATGTTATGGGCCCAGAGGCAGAGGAATTGAAGGAAATTCGGCGAAAACTGGAAATGGTTTTACCGTGACGTAAGGCAAGTTTTCCGTTCAAGATCGTCACCAGTATTCAGAATCAGTTGCTCAGTGTGAAACAGTTCGATGGAAAGAATTATACGAAGTCGGAATTTCGCCTAAAGTTAATGTCGGAGCAACAAGGTATACTAGAAGTTCTTGAAAAAGATCTCTCTGCAGATCAAACAGAGTTAGCTGCTTTTAGTAAGTGGACAAGATGTAAAAGCGAGAAATATCATAGTTCAATGTCTGGCTGACAATTTTCTAGAAATCATGAAAGGAAAGACTACTGCAAAAGATATTTTAAGGGAGTTGAAAGGCATATATACAAAACGAGGTATTGCAAGCCAAGTACATTTGCAACCGAAACTTAAAACAATGAGTTACCAGGGTTGTGAGCTACTGTATGATTTTATAGTAAAGTTTCAGAAAACTATCTTAGAATTAAAGTCATGTGGTGCCAAAGTCGATGACAGTGAAATTATAATTCGGTTATTATGTGCTATGCCGACAAAATATCAAGCCGTAGTTACAGTCAGTATTAGGTAGATAAATTGACAGAGGGGGAGGAGAAGACATGTTACACATACCAAAGACTATAGTAAATTGTCTTTGCACATACATACTCAGAGCAAAGACAAGTGGATTGTCTTTGCTCAGAGGAACAAAGGAGGAAGGCAATGATGACGTCAGAAAGAATGGCAGAGAAAGAAGACGAGGTTCAGTGATCCTTTGGTGTGGACTATAACCTGCATATAAGAAGAAGAGAAAATATATTGGTTTATAATGATCGAAAATTTAATGAATTTAAAGTTCCTAAATTAAAGAAGGCGCTAAAGAAAGGATGACATTTTACTAAAAAAGAAACACAAATTATGTGTTTCAGTTTGCATGAATAGAGAATACATTTTTGCCGAGTTTTGGGAACTGTAGTGGCCAGAAAAAGAAAATAACGTATTATCCAGGATAATAAAACCTGTTACGAAGAGGGCTAGGAACAGAAAAAATTACACTGAGAGCCCACGATCCGTTTCATTTCAATACAGGGTGTTTCCTAACCTCGGTAAAAAAAACGAAACTGGTGAAACCTCACGTAATTTTAAGACGAAAATGTAGTATAAATTTTTTTCGAATGCCGCTTCATTTTCAAAATACAGGGTGTTGAAGAAAAATTTTTTTTCGTGTTTTCTTTTTATTAATAAATAATGAGAAGCGACATTCAAATAATATTTGCACACCTTAATAAAGGGTTTGAGCACTTTATTTTGTGTTCATGTTGAACTTCTCAACTAGTTCATTGGCGGAGATCCGGGTAACCACTACTAGAATTTCGCAAAAAGCAATAATACGGGCCTGTTAAACACTCAAAATTCTTATGTTATTTGATAAAAAAGTTAATTTTAAGCAAATTAAGTTTCTTGCATTTTTCACGTATCTCTTACAGTTTTCGAGTAAAAAATTATTTTCTTGTTCACGTCAGAAGAATCTCATCATTTTGTTGTTTAAATAAACGAGTAGGCTTTGCGTGAACACAAAATAAAGTGCTCAAACCCTTTATTAAGGTGTGCAAATATTGTTCGAATGTCGCTTCTCATTATTTATTAATAAAAAGAAATCACGAAAAAAAATATTTTTGCAACCCCCTGTATATTGAAAACTAAGCGACATTCGAAAAAATTTTATACCACATTTTCGTCTTAAAATTACGTGAGGATTCACCAGTTTAATTTTTTTACCGAGGTTAGGAAACACCCTGTATTTTTAGACAGAAAAAAGGCAAACAGATAATGGTTTGTAAAACGATGTTTTGTAAGAACCATATCAGACTGGCTAAAAAGGATATGGGTAGTACTGGTAAAAATGAAGACACACCATTATCTGTCTCAAAATAAAGAAGGAATCCCAAGAACAAATGACTTGACATTTCAAGAACGGAAACAATAGTTAAGGAATTTTTTCCGCTCGCTTCTGAATTAGAATCTCATTATTGCAGAGAGTTAATAACAATTATTGTATCCTGAACCACATTTTATAACAAAATCTGAGGTATGGTGTTTAGGAATTATCATCCAGCTGCTAACCATTACTACCGTTTCGAATACTTTTGAAGAAGTGAATCTAGGCTTCTTTTTGTCGTAAAAGGACAAGTGTGATGTTTACTTAGGCTTCAGCAGCAAAAATATAGATAAATCAGTTTACAATGAACACCTATTCAAAATAGGCCAAGCACGCATGGAGAAACAGAAAGATACAATTTCTGAAATAGGTATTTCCAATGGACCTCCAATAAAGTTCTTTTGTCATAGAAATCAAATGTTTCTGCTCTTTGCTACCGTACCACCGTACCAACCTTATAGTTAATAATTTTACAATCTTTGATCTACTGAGTAAAAAATGAACACTGTTTTTTATGGCATGAAGGGGAAGGCAAATTAACAACCAACTGCATTTCTTCAATAATTGGTAAATTCCTGTGTAACAGCTTGAGCCTCAACATCAAAAAGTTATTCTATATAGCGACTGATGCAACGCCCAAAACAGAAATACAACTCTGGCCAATACTTTACTTAACATTGCAGTTACATCAACGGTGTTCATTGTCCAAAATACTCGAAGAAGGTTATACCTAAATGAAATGTAGCTCGATGCATTCCCTTATCAAGAGAAAATTGATAGGAACAATCGTCGATGTACCTTCCGATTACATTGCAATTTGTAAATCTGCTCGTCAAAATTCTAAGCCCTATCTTGTCAATAATAATCTTTCTCATACTTTGTTTAAATTTTCTCAAAAGTAAATTTATTAAAATCAATTCCACCGGGATCTAATAGTGATGGACTTGAGAGCTTTACATTACAACCCGAACGGTAAAGTTGAATATAAATTAAGACACTCGAATATTCTTCAAGCGCTCGCAGACTAAGCAGCTGCCAACACTTATTGGAAAATTAACTCCCTTCTAGCGCTGTGCAAGAAGCAAATATAAATAAAAAAGAGAAATGCATCTTATGTTCCTTAAGCGATCGATGGAAGTTCACTATATTTTCTTTTGTGATAATTTGAGGTACGAAAAAGAACAGTTCCCTTTATCTGTTTACTACCTATTATTTTAAATTTAGTTCCATATTTTCTATGTAATATACCATTCATTAAAATGGATTGAATGTTTATGCTATTTTATTTTATTTTTGAGTTTTGCATTCTTAAGTAGTTTTATATCTAAACCTTAAATTTGCGTTAAGTGTATAAGCACGAAATAAAAAAGGCAAACAGATGAAAAATAAGACATTCAAAAATACCATTATAATCATTTGTTAAATTAACTTTTAAAATTGGGACATTAAAATAGTATAATAATATGTCTCCTGCAAAATTTCATGTTTTGGACTTACGCCATTTTCATATTAGGCCGACGATATCTCGTTTATCATTTGTTAGGTGTCATTTTCCGGACTACGTGAGTGACTGTTGTGATCTTTAGGTAGATCGGAACTGAAATCCAGATTGAACCTCCAATTTTCTTATGTAGATTTACCCGAGAAAATGATTGATATTGCGTTGTGACCCAGGTTGCATATTTATAAGCGGCCGACAGAACTTTCCAAGGATTGGTTTAGTGGATATTTTATGCGAACTGTTAACAACAATGGTGTATTTAAAACATAGCATGGTTTAGAGTCATATCTGATTATATACAGGGTGAGAGAATGATTCGGCAATCCTACTACGGTTCAAGCGAACCAACCGAATTTTAACATTGGAAATGTTTTTGTTTTCCTATTATGGGGTATCACATCACGAAAAAGTGCATGCTACATTTGGCACATCACGTAATAATACGTGAGAGATCGTGTTAGTCTGTTTCTGAGGACGGAATCGGTTCAAATGACAAAAATAAATTAAAGCTAACTGAAACTAACCGAAAGTTGATTGAACAACTAACCCAAACTAACTAAAAGTAACCAAAAGCACAAAAAGGGTTAAAATGAATCGAAACAAATTAAAAAAATAAAAGTAAGTTAAAACTGACTCAAAGTAACCGAAATTTGGCGAATAACCAAAACTAACCATAAAAATTAAAATTGGTTATAACCTATCGGATCCGGTTCAAATTACTAAAATAAATTGAAACTAACTGAAACTAACCGAAAGTTGATTCAACGACTAACCGAAAGTAACCAAAAGCTCTAAAAAAGGCTAAAACCAACCAAAACAAACCGAATTTTGGCGACTAACCAAAACTACCCAAAAACATTAAATTCGATTATAACGTATCGGCGCCGATTGAAATGACTAAATTTAAAACTAACTGAAATTAACTGAATATTGATTGAACGACTACCCAAGACGACTGTCAAACCAAACCTAACCGAATCTAACCTAAACTAACCAAAAGCACCAAATATGGCTAAAACGTAACGAAACAGATTAAAAATATTATAGTAAGTTAAAAATAACCCAAATTATCCGAATTTTGGCGACTAACCAAAATTAAACAAAAACATTAAAATTGGTTATAACATATCGGAAAGTTGATTGAATGACTAACCAAAACTAATCAAAAGTAACCAAAAGCACCAAAACGGGCTAAAATGTATCGAAATAGGTTACACAAATTAAAGTAAGGTAAAACCAAAACGAACCGAATTTTGGCGACTAACGAAAACTAACCCGAAACATTATACTTGACTATAACGTATCGGAGCCGGTTCAGATGAATACTTTGGTCTCTTGACAGTGAGTTTCCAAGGTCGCATCACGACACGGAAAATTTTAGTGAACGTCACGACACGGTTTATGCATAACTGATTATAACGTATCGGAACCGGCTCAAATAAGTAAAATAAATTGAGACTAAGTGAAAATAACCGAAAGTTGATTGGACGACTAACCAAAACTAACCAAATCTATTAAAATTGATTAGAACGTATCGGAACCAGTTCAAATGACTAAAATAAGTTGAGACTAAGTGAAACTAACCGAAAGTTGATTAGACGACTAACCAAACTAACCAAATCTATTAAAACTTATTATAACGTATCGGAAGCGGCTAAAGTAAGTAAGATAACTTGAGACGAAGTGAAACTAACCGGAAGTTGAAGTGAAATAAATGTCTTGTAGTCTTCTTCCACTTAATTTATTGAGCTATTTAGCTCAGGTAGCTCGACATGTTTCGAACATATAAATGTTCATCATCAGGAGAGCTAAAAGAATCTACCCTTATTCAGGTGTTCAAGTTAATACAAGAATACATAATACAATAGAAC
>MU188661.1:1927-35373 GCA_016904865.1 Pissodes strobi
TATTGATAAGAGACCATTTTTAACTATAAATATTAAGGTAAGAGTCGAAAACTTCAACAAAATGTCACTTAGTCATATACTGTTATAGTCGTTATTGTTTAATATAGCTCAGGTAAAATACTATATTTTTGATAATTAATTCATTGATAATTTGAGAACTACTGAACCAAATATCAACAACTCGCATGTGTTTGGAACCAGGGGAAGCTAGCTTTTCTTTCTAGGAAATAATATACAAATACAATGCAAGTTGTGTCCATTACTTTTTTCATCCCCTGTACATTATGAGTTTTACCATGATAAAAAAAACTTGAGTAAGACACCTAGCATTTGCTTCTTGATTCATTTCAACAGGTGAAATATATGCATTTAAAATGGGGACAAGCTAAAACGAAGACACCGTACGTACACACTTACACATTTTTTAAGTTGAAACAATTACTGTGTGACGGACAAATGAATATCAATGTGTTTATTTCAGGTGTAACATGAATTGGGGAATTGATACCCGACATGAAGATATGTAATGATTTATAAATATTACATTTAAACATAGATTATTTACATTGTTTTCTAAAATATTGATATTAATACATCCTAGAAAAAAATGGTCTTAATTTCCGTTATATTATGATAACTACTCCTCTAAATCTCCTTGGTGTTCGGACCGATCGGATATTATGCATAATAGAGTTACCCACGATACACCTAAACAGAGTTACCCTTATTTTGTGTAGTGACTCAAAGTCACTTTAGATCCGTCAAGAAACACATGCTTAACATCAAATATCGATAATTATTCTGATTTATTTAAAGTTTGATATGCGTCAATTTTCAACGACGTTCAGCAGAACACAAGTTCGCTAATTTTCATGAATGTATTCCAGAGATAAACAAAAAATATTTATTTATCTCTGATATATTCCTGGCATGAATATCTGACGGTGGCAGTGAAGTAACACAGCCTTGATACATTTTCAGCAAGTAGGTGATAGTTTTAAGGCCCCTGAGTGGCAATACCCCATGGCAATGTTGGCAACAGCAGAAGGTGTTCTCGTCCGGGTGTGTATTAGATTGCACTGGGCAATTAGTGCCGACTAATGAGCCTCTCTGGACAAAATTACTCTCGTCACGCCTATCACCCTTTTTATTCGTCCTCTTGCTTTGTTCTTGGCTATGTTTGTTTTGCTTTTGGCCCTATTTTGCAGCTTTATTACCGGGCGTCCGTCAGGATATTAAACAATTCGTTTTTGTATTGTTCTAAAGGGGCCCTAGAAAATGTTTTTGAACAACACGTTTATTTTCAAGTGCTGAGAGCTCTCGTAGCATGCTATCATTATGAGAAGGAATAGACTCTCTTTCCTATAATAAAATATTTCAAGTGGAAGTTCCCTAAGGATTGGGTGGAATATAGCATTTAAAAGCCCAATAGTAGTTTTATTATCTTATCTTCATTACACTATACATAAAAAAATAGATTAACGTGAATCTCCTTTCTGATACCACAAATAATCAAGAAAAATTAAAATAATTGGGTGGAAGTATATATAATTCCACACTAAAAAAATTGTCTTCTGTATACATTCATATGCTGTTCCATCAACCGTGTTACCCACCTAAAAAGGTAACTTTTAATCAGATTTTGTGCATTTGCACAATAATGTAAGATGGGTGCAAATATAGGTTAATCTAAAAGTGCCATTTACTTTAAATTTTGTGCTAATTAGTTATTGTGGTAAAATTAATGAAATATAGAAATTGCGAAAATGTAGACAATTAGTTTTGCAAAACTTTTTCCAAAATAATTTGTAAAGTTTTGCAAAACTATGATATAGTTCAGCCCCAAAATAAATTAAAATAAAGAATTTTGCACGGGGTGTTAAATTTCATTCTTGAAGTAAAAAATAATATATTTTAAAAATTTTATTTAAATATGCAATCATATTTACCGTAATTTTTTTAAAATATGCTGAATAAGGCCTTTACCTTTTCATCTTTTTTGTGACTTCACAAAATATATTTTTCAAAATTTTAATGAAAACATATTTCATTATTTAAATTCCTCCATTTGTTACTTACTAAGCGGGAAATTTTACTCTATGTTCCCAATAGCGCTTTGACCAAAGTAAATCGCGTCAAACTCAGCTCTTATTGCCCCAATACCCCCTAAATTTTTTTACCGTCGCGTTGCGTCCTCGGCTCGCCTTCGATATGATGATTTCATTGAATTGGCGCTTAGTGTACCAATTTATGTTTTTAATTCTGTAAACTTTGACTTTACGTACACCTACATGCATGAAATATACAAAAATACCACTAGATAACAATTTATCATGATTTGCTAGAGTAGGTATTAGAAAAAATAAAACGGTATTATTTTATAAAATTTTAATATATATTCCATAGTGGTAAAAAACATTGTATGATAGGCATTTTAAAAGTCTTATTTTCGCCACAACTAGGCTCAGGTTCGTTTTAAAATTTACCACTCATTCCAAAATGTGTGCCTTTACGAAATATGCATTAAGTGGAGCTACTAAAATCATCAAGTTTAAAGTGAAAATATCAGGAAATGCACAAAGATCACAAAGTGGTCGCTCGGCAAGATTTGCCCTTCAACACGTCGACCAATTGATCTTTTGGGTATACTCTTCTATGATACACAAAAATTCCTATCTCTTTTGAGAACCTCAGAATATTTCGAAGGTTGAACTTTTGTAGATCTCCAGGTGCCACAAGGGCATTTTCCAGATGCCTCAACCTTTGACGAGTCAGTGCCTGACATTCGCAAACTGCTCTGTCATTTTAGTCATAGTTTCGCAGAATCTGCAATTTTTTTGTGGCTTGAGAAACTTTTTTGTGTAGTTAGGCGAGTGACAGATGAGACTTTTGGCTTGTCTCTGCAAAAGTGCGTTGGACCAATGTGTCTCTTTTCGCCCTTTTTTCCAATTTCTGAGCTCATACGTGCCCTCTAGGGATGCCACATAATGATTCAGGCCCACAAAATGCAGTCTGTGCACCGTTCCGTGCGAGCTGGTCAGCGGCTTCGTGGCCTTCCACACCCTCGTGCCCCGGAACCCCCATTACGGTCAGTCTGTTTCTGTTTGCCAGTTGATCTGCAGCCATCCGACAATCCCACACTAGCCGTAAGTTGTTTCTGCTAGAAGCTAGCGCTTATAAGGCTGTTTGACTATCTGATAGGATATAGATCTTTGCACCTCTTTGGCCTTTTTTGGCACATTTAGAGATGGCTATAATAATAGCATTTAGTTCTGCTTGAAAGATGGTGGGAGTGTTTCCTAAAGGTGCAGAGATTCGACACCAAGGTCCATATACTCGGAATCCCACTCCTTTCATCTTTGATACATCTATGTATCAGACAAGTCATCCCCTCTCTAGTTATTTTAGTCTTTCGCCTGTAGTATTCCGGTCTTCGATTACCACTTCAAAGGGGCGATCAAAATGGGGTTTCGTTTCCATTGTATCGGTTGGTTTGGTCGTCGCCTCTATCTGGATGTCTTTCAGAATTTTAAGGTGACCAGTCAGGTTTCCTAAATTCAGTGCTTCTGTCTGAGTGACTCTATGCGCAGTCAATCTTACCAGTTGATCATCAAAAACCAAAGATCAAAACATGAGCGATAGTATGCCTCCTTGGGGTATCCCTTTATTAATTTGACTGTGACGGTTGTTTCTCCAATGGTCGCGGTGACTTCACTGCTGGTTAGCATGGATTTTATCCATTGTGTAGTGGTTGGTTCCACTCCTCTGCGGGTTGTAGCAAGCTGAATGGATTCATGTGAGGTGTTGTCAAATGCACTCTGTAAGTCTAGAAAGCGTCATGTATGTTTCAACCAGTGCCTTCTCTATATCGTGGACGAAATTTGAAGAGCATGAGTGGTAGATTTAGTTTGTACGTTTTAATACTTTTTGCAACTCTTTTCTATTAATTTTATTTATAAATTTAAACAAATTTTTTGCTAATTGCTTAAAAAAGCTCTTTGCCAAAAATTGATTTGTTTTACACATTAGATAGGTACATCGAGAAAGAAGAAGAAGTTCTTTTTTGTTTACTGCGAGGAACTGGCATCTGCTAAGGAATTAACTACTCAGTTGTGCTTTCGAAATCTTAATGACTAAATATTTGCAATTTTGTCCCTTAATACTTTGCAAGTATCCCACCTGAAATAGATACAAGCCGCAACCCACAACTCTGCACTTTTAACGGCATTTTTAGGTGATAACTTACCTCAAAAGTGTAATGGTACCCACTGGCTTGTAAGATGACCCCCGATCCGATCTACGGATCTAGATCTAAATCTTTTTATTGGTGTTGCTTTTTCAGTTTCCTCGTTTCTGTTTAATCAATTTCATCGAGCCTCAAATCACTTCCTTTCTCACCTGGCTAACGGCGCTAAAGAAGTTTTGAATTTGGTGTCACTTTTTCGGTTTTCTCTTTCATTTCATCGAGCGTGTCCTCAATTCCGTTTCATCGAGTCTCATATCACACCCAACGGCGATAATAGTTATTTGTGTATTTAGAGCGCAAAGTAATGGATTGCCGCTTGAGAAAGAATGTTACTGCGCGACGTGTAGCGGAGCGCAGTAATCTTTCGAAAACGGCAATCTTACTTTGCGCTCGAAAAACACACAGAACTTTTTCTACAGCCGCATTTTAAAAAATTAAATGCACATTTTTCTCTATACTTATTCTGAAATTTGCAAATGACTGTCGGTTTTGACATATTATATTCGGGCTTCGGGCATATTTAGAACAGGATTGCCAGCAACAAACTGTAACAAACGCACGACTGTCATTTATTTATCTTCGGTTTCCATGACCATTCAGCACACTAGACGGAAAAAGCGAGAATTTCCTTTTCCATGTTCGCGCTAGAGCGCAAAATAAGGATCCACGGCATTAGTTGATTTTGCGATTTCATTTGAATTTAGTATTTAGTTATTTTGCGCGCGGCTGTAGAAAAACAAGTTTTCACTCCATGACTGTTTCATGACTAAAAAACGGAAGGTGCTAGAAAAAACTGACTACGCCACTGGATTCAACGAATAAAATTTTATAAGAATACGTTTAAATTTTATAAGAATACGTTTTAACTTCTTCGATAACTTTAAAGATAACTGAAATACACGGGTGTCTCAAAAGGGATACTTTTCAATTCCACCCTGTATCACAAAAACCAAAAGGGCTATGAAAATTCTGCTGGCGCTAACTTGAATTTCACAAGACTATTGCGAAAACAGTAACCCTATATCTTTAATAATTAGGGAGATATCTGGCAAAAATGTCATGTCAGGCCTGACCCACATGTGACGCAACGTAGACAACTTTTCTAAAAGTGACAGATTTTATATCCGAAGTTTTTAAGGCAAGGCAAGTTCTGTTTAATGTTTAATTAGCTCGTTGCAATGCTGGATTCTTTTTTTGGAGTGCATCATTCAAAATCGAAATCAAAGTTTGGAATGTTAGAGGAGAAGATAAAAAGTTTGCTATAGCTGAAAGAAATAAAATTATGCAAACTAAATTTTGGAAGAAGCTTAGTTTGTCCCTTGACAAACCTAAACCTAACTGTGGATCCAGCAATGTCAAAAATACCGACAGAAAGGCATTTGAAATCTGAAAACTATTTTCCAAAATCACCGATATGTCAGTGGATTTAATAACGAAATTTCAAACCATCCCAATTTGCTTAGCTTGACAAATCTCTCTTGATCTAAAAAAATTGAGATGCATTGGAAATCTTTTTTTCTTCAAACGTCAGTAAATCCGTCTTTACTCGACTGTGTAGGCGGCCGTGAAGTTTCGTTTTTCCTCCGCCGGAGCTCTACTTTTGACTTTTCCGCCGGCGGAGGTAAAAGTGTTGTCATAGCAACATAGATACAATACAAACAAACGACAAAATAAGCGTCAACAACTCAAGATTTATTAAACTACAATTTTTATTTATCACTCAATTTTTGACTGCATTTCTAAAAATCACTAATTTAGGAATTAAAACGCAATCCGCAAAACGTCAGTAAATCCGTCACTACTCGACTGTGTAGGCGGCAGTGAAGTTTCATTTTTCCTCCGCTGGAGCTTTACTTTTCACTTTTCCGCGGGCGGAGGTAAAAGTGGTATCATAGCAACATAGATACAATACAAACAAACATCAAAATAAGCGTCAACAACTCAAGAGTTATTAAACTAAAATTTGTGTTTATCACTCAATGTGTGACTGCATTTCTAAAAATCACTAGTTTAGGAACAAATTGGTTATTATTTAATCGAACTTACTCAATAACTGCTTATCAATACGGAATTAAAACGCAATCGAAGACGCAATTTTAAAAATATAATTATTGTTGACATTACTACAGCAACAACCTGAGCCTATTCACCGACACCGCACCGGTCTAAGCCGCCTTGCGAATCCACTTATCTTTAATAATAATAATTATTACTATTAAAAAGAGACTTTTTGCATTAATTTGTCGACATTTGAAGAAAAAACAGCATATCTTATTTGGAGGAAAAGTTACTGTTCATGGCTCACTCCGTTCGGCTGTTAAACACGAGCGCGCCATGAAAAGTATCACTTTTCCTCCATATAAAATAATATACTATTTTTAGATCATAGGCTGTTTCCCATGTCAGCTTTCATCCACAATGTACTTACTAATGATAAAGAATTTCTGGAAAGGAAAATTGTTAATTACCTGTAAATTATTATGGTGTAGCGTCACAGAGTCAAAAAATGAGCTCAAAAATAGGATCGCTTGCAACATGCAAGAAAGATAAGTTACCAAATTTAGACGATCTTTTTTGTAAAGTTGTTGATACATCTGATCCTTTAATTTCCACTGCCAGTTTAAATTAAAAGGTGCCGTTATAAGTTTATTATAACCATATAAACTAAACCTAATTTCGAGGGTTTGGAGAATATTTTAAAAATATGGAAAAAATTAAAAATATTGAATAAATTCAGAATTAGTATCAAGTTTTTTTTAATTGGAGTAGGTATTTCATTTACTAGTAATCAAGTTTTATTTTTAAATAAATGTTTAAATAAACTTATGTACCTATAAAGTAAAAATTAATTTTTATGTCAAACTATTTATTCTTAATTATTTTAAGTGTTTTGTAAACTTAAAGTAATAACAAGTTTTTTTTTTCTGAAATAAAATACTGACATAAAAAGTGATCGTTCAAACTATTATAATTTAATAGAGAATTTCAAAAGCAATTTTTCAAAACAATATTTTAACAGATCTTAATAATAAATGTAATAGAAATGCTTTAAGAGAAATATTAAATTTCCAACTAATCAATTATAACTTCTATAGTATCCAACTCTTGTGCCAACTGTCCGCGTAATGTTTTAGAAATTGAATTTCCGATTCGTACAAAAGCACAAAAATTATCAAACGGCCGACAATACAAGACATAGTCCATTAAATGACGGTAATTCGACACCAAAAATGTCCGCCATGGGATCTGACTAGGCGGCCGCCAGGTGCCGCAACGGTTGTTTAACGATACAGGCCACGTGACCATCCTTTATTTTCATCTCGGGACTCCCGACGGGCAAATCAAATTTACTTTCGAACGTGGAAAA
The DNA here is from genome assembly GCA_016904865.1 of Pissodes strobi. Taxonomy (NCBI): domain Eukaryota; kingdom Metazoa; phylum Arthropoda; class Insecta; order Coleoptera; family Curculionidae; genus Pissodes; species Pissodes strobi. The sequence continues at coordinate 9,541 of MU188661.1, forward strand.
TGCCACTTTTTGGTTTCTTCCATTCTTATTCAATCAAAATTGATACTTTTTGACGTTTCGAAGTTGGGAAAATTGTATTAGCTATCTTAACAGACATTTTACAGTGGTCACGGCATTGTGGGGTTCAAAAGAGCCCTGATATCGTTACCGTTTGAGTTAGTTTGTTAACGTCAAGGTAGGTGATTGATTGAGGACTATTTTATTTGGAAAGTCAAATAATTTAATATTCATTGTATAATAAATATCATAAGGTAAGGGCAAGTGTACAAGAGGTCTTTTATTTCAAGATTTGTTGCGCAATCAAGAACTGAAAATCTTTTATTTTTCACTATCCTTGAAGTCCGCACCTAACTTCAACTTTATTTAAGAATTGACGTTTTTCATTTAATCAACCGTTATGATTTAATAGATACATAACGAGTGATTTCGGTTTTCTTTAATTTCCGTTGATCTTGAAATTTTCTTTAAAAATAATTATCAATTTACCCTGGATATGGTTCCGTATGTGATCAAATTGACCAGTAATAATTCACTTTTGACAGTATTTATTAATTCATAGTAGGATTTACACTGGTCACACATTGAAACGACGATCCAGTTAAGTGTAAACATCGTAGAGGGCAAGTATGAACAATAATATATATTTTTATTTTGGGTAAATATGGTGCGTACATCCCAAGCCCAAGCAATGGACGAAAAGGGCTTCACTCCGCACCTAAGCATTACGAAATATGTTCTACATTAGTCGCAGAACCGTGGAAAAGTAAAAACCAAAATAATCCGAAGCTGTAAACAAAATGCTGGATTATTTCTTGGCAACCGTAGTGTATGTAAGACAAATTGTCAACTATTTCTCCTCTTCTCTTTTATTGCATATTTCTGTACAGGGCCGCTTCAGTTCTGGCCCCAAGTGATAATTTAGAGATCGTAAAGAAGCTGCAAACCTGGAAAACTTGAAAATGATTGACATTTATTTCTAGGAACATCAAGCATTGTCAAGTATTTCAGGTCCTTTAAAGTCACTAAATTAGCACGTGTTGCGCAATTTATACCATGGTACCAGGACGGACCCTATAATATACAACATATCTACTATCCTAATATAATTAATTATTGTTCTTGATAAATTAACTCAGGTTCTGTTATAACATGAAGCAGAAGACGATGAGCAAGACGATAGGGACATCAAAACCGATAATTATGAAAAACTTGTAAGATCATTAAACAAAGACAATCTTCCACACCGATTCAAGAGTAGCATGTAGCTGGAAAAGCGACGCTAAAGTTATGGCAAAGCAGATTTAGAGACGAACCCACAGACGGAAAAATGAGTGAAACCACAATGGTTCTGCTGCTTGGTTCTGATTTTATATATTTTTTTAACGGAACCCTAAAAATAAAACAGATTTGTTTTAGGACAAATAGTTATATTAAATATCCGACTTGTAAATGATACATTTCATTAAATTAAGCAAACAGGTGTATCTGAGTAGATGAAGCAAATCGATATTCGCGTTGAAAACGTAGTCAGTTGCGCTTATAGACAATCTTGATATAGAGCGTTTAAACTTATCTTTTTAACCGTTCTTTTGTTCTATTTCAGTTATTTTACGGAATGCATGTTTATCCTTATCAGGAGTAGAGTGTTATTGATGACTTATGATTTGAAGAGTGCAAAAACGTTTGAATTAAAGAAGTTGGTAAAGCTGTCAAAACTGCCTAGTTTTTTTTTATTAAACACCCTATAGGTATATAGAGACATATTTGCATTATATGTAAAATTTTTAGTATATTTCATATGTCATACAATATACTTAAGCCCTACCTATAAAGTGCGGCAAACTTATTTGGAACAGCGACGTTTGAGGAGCGAAGCGAGGAAAAATGACTTGCAGCCAATCGCCTTGATGCACTTTGTCACGAGGACGAGGGGAACTTGACGCACCTGTTGCCGGATGTATCGAGCAAATAGATATAAATGTGGCAAATTTATGTAAATTGATAATGTGTAAAATAGATTATGAATTAAAGTTGAAGTAATAGTAAAATTCCAGTTTTTCAATGAGTTAATGAGTATATTAAATTATGTGCTTGTCTAAATAACAGGTATCAATATTAATTCTCAAAAAATATTAAAATTACTCGACAACATTGCCAATTTTTTGTCCGCATTCTTTCCGCTGTTCCAGTTATGCTTGCCACACTTTACTTAAGCCCAACTGTCGAGCTACTGCCGATTGAATGGGAATTTTAATATATTTTCTACACTTTCCGTACATGTGTCAGAGCCAATCAATGCGAGGTTTCTACGAAAACGAAAATATACCATTTGTTAACTAAATATGAAGACGCCAGCATCGTCCCCCTTCTTCTTTCCCTTATTCTAAAATAAGCAAGCCTTACTATGACTTACCTCTACTGCGGCGCGGTTGCCGATGACATCTAAGAGTATGTCTGTATCGTGAAAAATCAGCAGCAGAAAATAGTAAATTTATAGCATCCATGTCGCAATTGGTAAGAAGAACCATCTTCGCAATAAAAAATATGCATGCATATTTGAAAGAATTAAAGGTGCAAATGTTGCTACTTTCTAATATTAAGTGGCAATCTATTAGGTAAACCTTCATGATGCTAAAAAGGCAAAAAGAAAACGTAACATCGCATCAGCAGCCTCGCAGCATCCGCACTCTAAATCTAATAAACAGTTAAATAGACCATGGTTAATTCACAAAAGAAAACGCAATATACGAAACTAAATTCGATTTGAAGTCCAGAGTTGCAATTATCATTAAAGTATCAGGTTGCTAGAAATTGAATTAAAGCTATAGGGCACTTGTATAATAATTATTTTCTCATGCCAGTCGACTATCGTTTTACATGCGATCGGAGTTTCGACGTGTGTTCAATAGATTTATCAAGGGGGGAAAAAGTCAGCTGAGACCTCATATGAGAATGTGGTGATTAATGTTCCTTCAGTTTGCTATGATAAATATTAAAATAATTTAGATACAGTTAATAAAGTCAGCACGTTATTTTATGGGAAGCAGTTTTATGCAGTTCAAGATAGAAAATAGATTTGAAACCCCATTAGCCGATAAAGTAAGAAATATATTCGATAACAAATTAGGTTTTTTTTTTCTGTTGCACACTTTTTATGTTATGTTTGTAGGAATTGATTGAAAGGTTTTATTTTGAATGAAATAATTTTTTATGATTGTATGAATTGTGCGAAAAGCTGTAAGCAAATTTGACATAAGAATATTACTTATGAAATTCAACAATAATTATTTACGAAATATTATTATTTGAGAATATATATGGATTCCTTGTAAGGCTAGATATATATTAAATTTAACAGCTTTATTTGATTTTACTTATTTAATGGCATGTATTTTTTAAACTTAATTATGATCCCTATAGGAATGATGCATTTGACATTTTTTTTCGTGACGCCATAATTTTTGTATTCGTCTGGGAAATTAAGACATGTACATGATGCGGCCCTAGTTTCGATGCATTTTGTTTGTTTTTCTTTATTACAAATTTAAAAAAGTGTCTCAGTTCGTTAATAATTTTGCAGAGAAATTATACCTGTTTCAATAATCAAGTCACATATCAATAAATTTTTCTACAGTTTCTAATAACAATTTTTCTCTTTGGCCTATTTTTTGTACTGGTCTCCGCACATTTTAGATCGGAACATATATTGTTATCGGTGTTTTCAATAGTATATCATAAATATAAATGTCAGATTTACAGATCGATATATCTAAAAAACCCAAGAATGATTTTAAATGGCTATTGGTTATTTGAAAACATGTTGTAATAAAATGATGTATTAAAACGGTTTAAAGCCTATCATCAATATTATTTTTAGGGCTTAAAATAAAGTCAAAATCTCTTTAATCAGAAAATTGCTTAGTATAAGTTACATAACGATTGAATGATCCGGCGCCAATACACAAATGGTAAAAGCATAGCCTAAAGAAAATTATAGCTGCGACACTTAAGCGCGGCACCTTTGACAAGCGAGGACCAACTTTATCACTATGTAGTGGGGAGGAAATAAATAAATCTAACTTGACGTCAACCCCCCGGCAATCATTAGTGAAGTGAGCCGTACTAAAATTTTTTGGGACGTTATATACTAAAATTGTTACTCTCCCCCATTATTTTATTTAAACTTTCATTACAAAATATATGATTTATAAAATACTGTTTATTTCGAGTAGAGAATAACCATTTTTTTGATACAAAAAGCTGCATAAAGAGAGCCGGATATTTATTTAAACATTACACCTGAAAGAAATAGTTCAAAATGTCTTTTGAAGTGAAATTAAGAATGGCGAATGTAGATTACTTGTAGTAAGTACAGCATTCATGAATGCTGAATAGAATATAAGCTCCAAGTTAATCTTTAAATATCAACAAGATCTATACACAACAAAAGTTTTTTTATATGAGATTTAATTTTGCACAAGTAGTTACGGTTTTAGACGAACTTGTGAAGATCTGCAATGATAATTTTGAAAATTTTGATTTATCTAGTTGTTCTCTTCTAAGCTTAAAAAAGATCTTATATAAGTACATAATTTTGTTTTATATAGATTCTTAGCAACCTGCACAATTTTATAAACGTATTATGTACGATTTTGCATATTTTTTCGTAACAGCTTTTTCATTTTATTAGCTAGATAAAAATATTGTCAAGATGGTGAAATGAAAGTAAATTTTTGATCTGGCTATAGTTCACGAACTAGTTTATGCATGAAGTGCACAATTACGCTAAATCGGAGCAACCTATACCGTGCGTTCAATTTATCTTGATAACATTTTGATTCACTGTAACTTTTTTGTTTTTAAAGATATCGAGTTCAACAAAAAAGCAAAATGTAGGGTTGGTAGCCAAATTTTTTTCTACGTTACATATAAAATAAAACACTAACGATTTTCTGACATATCAGCCTACTCTATATTTTTTTAAATGGAACACCCCGTATATTACTACATTTTTGGAATCTCTAGAGAAGTCTAAACACATTTCGTGTATAATATCTTATACCTTTCTTTCTTTAGGTGTTTACGAAATATTGACAGTTGAAAGTCGTGCATTTTGACATTTTGATAGGCTTTAAAATCTAAACCGCATGAGAGCAAAGAAAACGGTTTGCATATTCCTGTCTTAGGTTTTCATGAGCTATCAATATAATTTTGAATTTAACCCGCGAATCAAATTGACCGGAACTTTTAAACCTCCGGTTAAATTGAAAGCCACTGTCATTCGATAGCTTATGAAAACCTAAGATAGAGATGTGCAAACCGTTTTCTTTGATCTCGTGCGGTTTAGAGCCTGTCAAAATGCCCGACTTTCAACTGTCAATATTTCGTAAACAGCTAAAGATAGGTATAGGATATTATACACGACATGTGTTTTGATTTCACTAGAGAGGCCAAAAATGTAGTAATATACAGGGTGGTCTATTTAAAAAATATATAAAGTAGGCTTTTATGTCAGAAAATTATTGGTGTTTGTTTTATATGTAATCTAGAAAAAACTTGGCTACCAACCCTACATTTTGCTTTTTTGTTTACCTTGGTATCTTTAAAACCAAAAAAGGTACAGCGAATCAAAATGATATCAAGGTGCTGATCAAATCTGAAATAATGGATATATGTGGATAACGATCGACTTTTACGAAAAACAACCAGCAAAAACAATGTTTTAGAGACTTACGCCTTTATGGTAGAATACGAACTGTTTATTGTCAAACGAAATGTTTTGCTCTTTCTTATCTTCCACATAACCACAACCTGGAAAATACTCCCCACCAAACCGAAAATTTCGTATATCTAGATAATTACTAAATAACTAAGATAAGAAGATGCGAATCGTTTCGCGCTAAGTTAAACAGATCAAATTCTTTAAATGGAAAGGAGGCTATTCGACATGCTACATGAAATTTATCTAGAATTTTTAGAAGAATTCGAAAATCGGAAAATATGTCCCGCTGTTTTGAGACCTTTTATATTGAAATATAATTCAATTATATTGTCAAACTGAAATCAACATGGCTAAATGATGAAATGGTTGTAAGACTAATAAAAAAATTAAAAACATGTTATTTCTATAAAATGTGTATACATATGAAGGGTACAGGGTGTTCACCCATAATGTCTCCCCCCTTTAACTTTGTTAATTTTTAAGCTACAAAAATAAATAAAAAACAAAATTGTAGGGCTTTTAATGTAGTTTTTGCACACGTAAAGGAAAAAACAAAAAATCGTGCAGTATACAGGGTAGATCAAAAAGAATTTTTTTTTTAATCTAGCCCCCATTTATTATTCAATTTTTCGATTTTCCATAAAATTCTAAGGATTTTTAATATAACACACTATATGCCTATTCCTAATACTTTAAGAGTTATTGACAGTTGAAGTTGCTATTTTGTTTTGTTCTTTTATTTTTTTATGGCAACAGCCACCTAAGAATATAACTTTTTTTTAGCTTTTGAAGTCATTGAGGTGTAAATAGTGAATTTCCTCAATTCGACCTCATTGCTTCGAGTAGTGCTTTTGTAACTTCTGTTTTAAAAATGATTAAAATAATTATTATAATTAAAAATAGCGACTTCAACTGTCAATAACTCCTAAAGTATTAGGAATAGGCATATAGTGTGTTACATTAAAAATGCTTAGAATTTTAGGTAGAATCGAAAAATCGAATAAAAAATGGGGGCTAGAATTAAAAAATGGTTCTTTTTGATGTACCCTGTATACCATACAATTTTTTGTTTTTTTCTTTAAGTGTGCAAAAACTACATAAAAAACCCTACAATTTTGTTCATTTATTTTTTTGTAGCTTAAAAATTAACATTAAAAATTATGGGTGAACACCCTGTACAGGGGAAAAATGATCTAAGCGCCATTTCCATAGGAAACTTTTTTATTATTGACTTCACAGAAAATTTTATTCTTGATAAAAGTTGGTGTTTGAAAAAAAACTAATTTTGACAATGCTAAATTAAAGATAAGTTATACAGGGTACTCAATAAATACAAAAATGATGGTTAAAAAATCAAAAACTCGGAAAACCTTCTACAGAAAAATAAAGCTCGTATTAAGATAAAAATAAAAGTCAAATACCATTTTTTCCAAAAGTGCACCGCACCGTTGCGGAGGATATCCATTTCAATTACTGAAAAAACCCGCTTTTTCTTAATTTTGTCCTTATTTTTTTTCAGCAACGATGCACTTTTGGAAAAAATGGTATTTGACTTTTATTTTTATCTTAATAGGAGCTTTATTTTTCCTGTAGAATCTTTTCCGATATTCCTAAGTTTTTGATTTTTTAACCACCATTTTTGTATTTTTTAAGTACCCTGTAATACTTAGTCTTAATTTAACATTGACAAAATTAGTTTTTTCCCATGCACCAACTTTTATCAAGAATAAAATTTTCTGTGAAATCAATAATAAAAGTTTCCTATGGAAATGGCGCTTAGATCGTTTTTCCCCTGTACCCATCGCATATATTTTATGAATGTTTCCATATTATTAATTTTCGATTATTTTTGGGCACTTTTAAATTTTGTAACCTATTATGATACGTTTTAGTCCGTTTTGGTGCTCTTAGTTAGTTTGGGTTAGTTCAATCAGCTTTCGATTAGTTTTAATTAATTTTAGTCATTTGAACCCGGTTCCGATACATTATAACCAATTTTAATATTTTTGGTTAGCCGCCAAAACTGGGTCGTTCAATCAACTATCGGTTACTTTCGGTTCCGATACGTTATTACCAATTTTAGTGTTTAGGATAGTCGCCAAAATTGAATTGATCTGGGTTAGTTTTAACTTACTTAATATTATTTTTAAGCTATTCCGATACGTTTTAGTCCGTTTTGGTACTTTTAGTTACTTTTGGTAAGTCTTTCAATCAAATTTTGGTTACTTTCAATTTATTTTAGTTATTGAATTAATTCAAGTTAGTCGTCAAAATTCGCTTAATTTTGGTTAGTTTCAACTTATTTTAATATTTTTAATCTGTTACGATACGTTTTAGCCCTTTTTGATGTTATTGGTTAGTTTTGGTTAGTCGTTCAATCGACTTTCGGTTAGTTTCAGTTAGTTTTAATCTAGTTTAGTAATTTGAATCGGTTCGGATACGTTATAACCAATTTAAATGTTTTTAATTAATTTAAGTTAGTCGCCAAAATTCGGTTAATTTGGGTTAGTTTCAACTTACTTTAATAATTTTAATCTGTTACGATATGTTTTAGCCCTTTTGGTGCTTTTGGTTACTTTTGGTCAGTCGTTCAATCTACTTTCGGTTAATTTCAGTTAGTTTTGATTTATGTTATCCTCCAGGATAACACTCTGGTGATTAAGTAAAACCTCTTCCGGGATTCTTCCATTCTTTTGTTTAATTCGAAAACAGACATAATTTGTTTTTACACAGTCTGTTGGCGGCAAACCACTAAGATTCAGAAGGTCGCTGACATTTGAAACAATTATTAAGATGTTTGAATCATCTGCAAAATGTACCAAATAATAGTCGTGGTTAAGCCTCTCGGCAGCCAAGTTATTCACATAAAAGATAAAATCTCCAAATGGGTATACCCATTTGGAGATTTCCCTCTCCCGAATACCACTTGTTACCATTTTGCCCAAATACTTACTATATTTTGCTTTCAATTAGTAAGGTAAGGCTCGATCCAACTATGAGCAGGACTACGCACACAGTACATTTCCAGCTCATCCAGAAGGACTCCATGATCCAAACTGTCAAAAGCATTTGACATGTCCAAAAATACTCCCATAGACAATTTACTATCTTCCCATACGTTTCTATGAACTGCTAAATAGTAGTCTCAATTGGTTTTCCCTTAGGATAGCCATGCTAAGTATTAGCGAAAGCGAAATAATCTATTACACATAGCTATTTCAACATTTTTTGAGAATGTTAACATTAAACTGATAGGTCTGTAGTTTTCAAGGTTGTTAGGATCCCCTTTTTTGTACAAAGGTTTGACTATAGCAAACTTCAAATTAGTTGGAAAGATTACATGTGTAAAAGAATTATTTATTATGTGACATGGAGGAGCAGCCAATTCCTCTGCACATTTTTTTAAGAGAGTTGAAGGAATTTCATCAAACCCAGAACTCATTTTAATCTTTTGTTTGGAGATTATACTTAAGATTTCCTTTATTGTGACTGGTATCAAGAAAAAAGATTTATTCTAGTAACGAATTTCACATGAATAAACATGTTGATTAAGCGAACTATTCAAAAGATTTGGTGCTGCATTAATGACAAAATTGTTGAAGTCATTGCATATGGTATCTGGGTCTCCAGATATCTGGCAATCACCGCTTCCAGCGCTACTCCCATTTATTTCCCTTACAATTCGCCAGATGCATTGTGACTTATTTTCGCTGTTGTTTATACGATTTCTATATTGGGTTCTCCATGCCTCCGTTAAAAGTTTATTACATTCTTTTTTCTTTTCTTTGTATGCTTGATTATAACGTATATCAACCCTTTGAAGCATTAACAAAATATCCAAACATTCCTACAAGCTATGCTATGATGTTATTATTTTGATAATACAATATTTTTTTCGATTTGGACTTACGATTTTTAAAGGAAAGCAGTGCTTAAATATAGGCAGAAATATAACCTTAGACTATTAAAGGTATAACTGTAGATATGCCCTATATTTTGTGGATAATTCATTTTTGTTTGTCAATTTGTTATCTTTTTCTTCACTTCGTATGTTAAATTTGCATCAAATTCTACTAGGCAAACATAGAACAAATCTCTTTAGCCTTGGTCTCAGGGTGTAAATCGTAGAGGTGCCAATTAAGTGACCTTAATGAAACCAAAAAGCCTAAAGAAAGAACCAGATTTGTTATCAAAAGCAAGTAAACTGAAAATGAATAGTAAACACTTTTATAATGATTTGAATAGCAAAATAAATTTAGTTAATAAAACGGCACATGCTTTATCGTTAAGTTTTTAGTAATTTAGTAAACAAAACAAGTTTTTTTATTTTATCCCAAAGTAATATTTCATAAAATTTCGATTCATAATTATAACAGGCTTAACAGGCGGTAAAAAGTTAAAAAACTGAACATTTTAATAAAATTATTTAAATATAAAAATACTGTTAAATTGATGAAATAGAAACTATTTAGAACCCCCTTTAAAATAGATATCAGATTTTCCATTAGCGTAATTTTCAACACAAATGAAGAAAAATGCATCTTTTGTTCAACAATTAGGTCCAGTTCACGACTATCATATAGACTATCAGGATAAGAATGTGATGAAGAGAAGACTTTTCAACCATATTTGGATTTAGGTTTCTTTATTACAACTGCATAAGAGTGCTATTATTGCATAGCGATAATAAAATATGACTTTTAAATGCTACAGTAAAACTAAATAATCTTAACAATATCCTAAGATCAGAAACATTGCTTTTTTCGCTATATGTGTCGGCATAGCTAGGCGTCATTTCTAGGTTTATATTATTTGCATAAAAAGTACAATGTATTGAAGTTTTATATTTAGACAATACTATTTAAACATAACTTTTAGGTTGTTATTCTCTATTCCCCATAAATTCAAAAAGGGACTTTTTAAATTACTAAATTTATTGTTTCGGCTAGTTTGAGTTAATTCCATTTGTCGAAAGTTTTTTCATTGTTTTAGAAATTATATTAGAGTAAAATATCTTTAAGAAGGCAAAACCAGAATTAAAAATATGTCTTGAGATTAGATGCGGTCGTCAGCAAAAAAACTGGGACTTGCAAGGTCATTTAAAACATTTAAACTGACAGAAAATAGAGGGGTGAACAGGGCTAAAGGTATGAAAAATGATGTTTTTAAGACTGTTTTTATTTCCTTATTACAAAAAAAATTCTTGCAATAATTTACCTATCAAAAAAAAGTAGAACATGTTTTATTTTACAAAAGTTTTAAATAGTATAGCTTTCAAAGCAAAACATAACATTATTAAAAACAAAAATATTATAATCCGATGGTGATGCAATACGAACAATCACAAATGAATTAAAAAAACAAAAAACAGTTCTTCTGACCAAAATGAAATTTCAATGAAAACGTTAAATTACACTAAAACCAAGTTTCAGATGACACCAGAATATCTGCCAAAGAAGATAATTAAGTGAAGAGTAGTGGCTGTGTGCATGTATGAATCATAATAAATGAAACACTTTGTATTCCATGCAAAATACAAAGTGTTTCGTGTTTCATTTAGTATAAAGAAGATAATATTCACTAGTTAACTTCAGTAGATAGTTGCTGCTCCAGTTTGTTCAATTACCTTCCTTGAACGACTGGGCATGGATGAGACAAGTGAAGATGCCGTATACTCATATCAGGTGCAATTTGTTCCCACGTTTCAGCAAATTTTATAAACTAATTCCTTCATATTTCTTGGTCGAAAGGTATCTAAATAAGTTTTCTTGGTCATAAAGCACCCTACATTTTCTACTGGATTGATATCCGGGCTTTTTGAGGGCTACGAAAGGGCAGCAATATGTCGTTCTTTCAAAAAAATTGCGACCAATCTTGCCCTGTAAATGGGACAGTTATCCTAAAACAATTTTAAACAATGCTTAGTAAGTGAATTATAAGTAAAAGTGTTTAATCTTACATACTGAAATGTGAAATTTTCTCCATATAAACTTGTCACCGATAGAGATATGACATTTTCTAGAATATTTCTATAAACATCGGCCGTAAGTCTATCTTCGATGATGAGACAGACTCCGCGGCCTTTGAAACTTATCCATTCCCAGATGTTGGCAGAAAAGTGGCCGCTTCTATTTTACTCTTAGCCTTAAGGTACAAACATAGTGGAGCGTGGCGTCAAGATGCAAGCAGCGAAGCGATATCTTTATGTACATTCAGTAGGAGGCGCACATAGTAAAGACGCAGCGAGCGCGGGCGTCCATCGATATAAGCCAAGCATCGCTTCACGATTTATGTTCGCGATTTCTTTTAAATGATTCAAAGCGCGCTAAACAAAGCATACCCTAATATACCAACTGCACACAGCCAATCAGAATCGAAATGTTTGCTTACTATTTTAGAATGTCTAATATTACACTTCACTTAAATCCGTGCAACCAACAACAACTAACCAAAACTAACCCAAGGCATGCCCAAAATGAAGAAAAAAAAACTGTTTAATGAATACTCTCTAGACATTACCAATAATATTCGTGGTACTGCGCTGTCAACTAGAATCTCATCTTCAGTGTCTGAACTTATCATATTTGTTATTGTAGACAGGTAGACGAAGAAACAAATAGTTTAAAAATATACCACACCTCTTGTGTTTGAAGCCAGCATCGACGCTCCACTATATACCCGCATAAATCGAGTGAAGCGACACTCGCTGCTTACCTCCCTGCTTGCATCTTTACTCCACGCTTCACTATGTTTGTACCTTTAGTGTGTTGTAGCGAGCTGCTCTAGGTTGATAGACTCGCAACCGCCCCTCGTGGTAGGATTTGAAGGTTTTTTCCAGAAAAATTGCCAGAAATTTTCTTGTCCGAGAAACTGTTGCGTACATTCAAACCTAGCGATCTTTTTTTCTGGACTTAAAAAAAATCTTGTTAGCTGCGCAACGTTTTCGCAGTTCCGTCTCCTTAATTCTATAGCACGCGGTGTCACTGAAACCGGCAAACTCAGCTTCATTTTTGGCTTTACGGCTGTCTCGAACGGATTTTTTGACTGGAAGAACAGTAGTTTTGCTTATTCGTAATTCATCTGCGATAGTTTGTATTGCTTCACAATCTAATATCCGTGTTATTGAAATGGCTTTTGACTTTTGGTTAGTCGCGGCATAATTTTTTGAAATTATTATTGATGTCACTTTGATTACAACACAAGTGATATATTTCAAATTATCTGTTATAATTGACACAAAAACAAATTAAGCTTAATTCACACTATAATTTGATGACATGACCTTGAGTGTCATATTTTTTTTGCTCATGACCGTACAATAAAAAAAGCAAAAGCATCATGAGTAGCTTACCTTAACCCCACCTTTTACAGAAGGTAAAATCAAAATTATATCTAAATGTTCCAGGAAACATGTCTGAATAATAATTGAAGAGCACTTATCAAGTAACTTTTGAACTCAAAACAAATTAGATTATTGTTGTCAACGGTGCACATGTTCATCAGCATATTAATAAAATACGGTAGCTCGTATGTTTTTCAGCTTCATATTTTATGTTAATTAGTTTATAAAAATATTTATATATAGATGTTTTACAGGAAAATTAACCTTCTCTAATATTTTAATATGTTTTTATACCGCATTTAATAAATTTATATCACAGTAAAGTAAATCATTGTACTTCGTTTAACCAATAACAACAATTCTTGTACATGGACCACTCTGTATACTTCCATTAACCTTAATGAATTTAAGGCATTGACAGTAAAACAAGAAAATAAAAATGAAAATGTGTGCAAACTATTGTGTTTTAAATTAAACTGTTAATATTTTGCATCTTCTTAATTTGTCTATAATGTAAAATTTTAGATACCAGTATTTTGAAAAATTGAGTGATACATTCAAAGAAAAAAGAAGAGAACATTACTTTACTTTTTGCCAAAACTGGATTTTGCTACCTCCCCCTTCTTTCGGTTGTCGACAAATAATATTTACACGTGTTTTCAAAGGAAATTTTATTAAACACAGCACAAATAACCTTCAAAAAAGTAAACAAAACATACGTTGCGACCGGCGGGAATCGAACCCGCGGCGTACAAATAACAAGCAGAACGTCTAACTACTACACCACCGAGGCGTTGGCAGTATTTCGCTAGACCGTAGAGACATGGATAAATCCGATACATTCCACCTTCCACCATTACGCATGTCCACGGCTTTCGCATTGAAAAGTTAGTAGGAGCACTAGCGAACCGGCATGCGGCAGAATCCAGCCGACTAGACCGCTCCACCGAGGACTACCGCTACTACTGTCCCCCACCGCCTAGCTTGAACTGGACCGACGCCGTTTCTTGCAGACCGCCAACCTATTAAAAAAAAAACAAATTAAATAATAATCAACTGTTTTTATTTTATATTTTGGATCGGAGCGGTCGGGTTTGGGTGGAAATTATATATTATTTTTACTCTAAAACAGAGTTCTATCCGCAATACAGGAACAGAATTTTTGCACTCGACGTGCGTTTGTCTAACCATGTTAGCATCATCAGGAGCATTTTAAGATCCTTTAGAATCATACCGCACTATGCTATATTAGCCACTTCTGATTGGTGGATTAACGTCACTTTCACTTTCTACGGTCCAGTCAGTTTCTTCCACCAGGTCTAATTCGTCTAGTGGTCGGATTCTGTGCTTGCAATACAAGGGGCAATACATGTTTTCTTTATTTTTTTTAAGGTTATGTCTGTTTCTTTTTGTAAATTTAGGATAGTTTCAATTAGTTTTATTTGGTTGCGCCCGGAGCGAGCGAAGCGAGCAGAGGGCCATGGGTGAAGAGTTAACAGTACTCTAAAGTGACGTTAATCCACCAATCAAAAGCGGCTAATATATCATAGTGCCGACTATAAAGGATCGTAAGGATGATGTATGATTAGAACTCGTGTCAAAAATCTGCTTTCATTCCACTACAACTCTAATAGTCACACTCGACCATTATATTAAAATTAAGAACAAATACGCTCTTTCAAGTGAAAAGAATAATATAGAAAATATATAATGTGTTAGTTAGTAGGTATATGTTATACTTTTTCACCATTGGCAATAAAAGCTGTTATAATTCATGTCAATGTATTTTATTTTTCTATGTTAAGACTTTATTTATCTATTTAAATTTCTGATCAATTTCAATATTCTGGTATGATTTATTAGATGTCTTGAAGGAACGAAAATACCATTCAGTCAAAACTCAAGACATAAGGCACTTCAGTTCTTTTGAAACTATTTTCAGATACACGTTTGTCTCATGAAGGTGCCGATATTTCCTCCGTGGATCATCATGTACAGGGTGTTCACCCACAATGTCCCCCCCCTTTAACTTTGTTAATTTTTAAGCTACAAAAAAAAATAAAAAACAAGATTGTAGGGATTTTAATGTAGTTTTTGCACACGTAAAGAAAAAAACAAAAAATTGTGCAGTATACAGGGTAGATCAAAAAGAAAATTTTTTTTAAATCTAGCCCCTATTTATTATTCGATTTTTCGATTTTCCATAAAATTCTAAGGATTTTTAATATAACACACTATATGCCTATTCGTAATACTTTAGGAGTTATTGACAGTTGAAGTCGCTATTTTGTTTTGTTCTTTTATTTTTTATGGCAACAGCCACCTAAGAATATAACTTTTTTTTTAGCTTTTGAAGTCATTGAGGTGTAAATAGTGAGTTTCCTCAATTCGACCTCATTGCTTCGAGTAGTGCTTTTGTAACTCCTGTTTTAAAAATGATTAAGAGAATTATTATTATAATTAAAAATAGCGACTTTAACTGTCAATAACTCCTAAAGTATTAGGAATAGGCATATAGTGTGTTACATTAAAAATGCTTAGAATTTTAGGTAGAATCGAAAAATCGAATAAAAAATGGGGGCTAGATTTAAAAAAATGGTTCTTTTTGATCTACCCTGTATGCTACACAAATTTTTGTTTTTTTCTTTAGGTGTGCAAAAACTACATAAAAACCCTACAATTTTTTTGTAGCTTAAAAATTAACAAAGTTAAAGGGGGGGGACATTATGGGTGAACACCCTGTATATAAAAGTTTAACAAATAAATACCACAGCTGAACATAAAACTTTACTTAGCCGCGCATTTTTTAAACTAAACTGCTGTCCATTTGCTTTCGAGCAAGGAAAATTTCGCCTAAATTTAAAACTAAATATTTTCTTAACCAGACATGATATCGACCTACGGTTTTTAGTGATTAATAGATTTATCCCTTAGGAAAAACTTTCCAATGTTAGATTTTTTAAAACTTTCAAAAAAATTTACATACAGGGTGTCAAAGAAGACGGTGATATTTGCTCCAATTTCATTAGCATGTAACTTTCACAATAATTTTTTAAAATTTTGTCACTGTACGTCAATTGAATCACTGGCCTATAGCAAAGAAAGTAGACTGTCAAATTTTTGATATCTGCTATATTTTAAGAGATATTGTTTATTTTGTAAAACCTTGATTATTTCAACTTTTTGGTAGCTAGACCCCACTGTGCGTTGTATCGTGCAAACTTTATAAGTAATTATCTTAATACCTTACGAAAGGCTTGTTTATGTTCAGTAACAAAATTCCTACCTAAATGTTGTGATGTGCAGTGACGTACTTATGGCGTACTTATCACTTATACTATGGTTTATGAGTATCTCACAATTTTTCCGACTGTTTTATATTGGAAAGTAATCGCCTCTAGATTAAGCAAGTCTTTTCCTTATTTTTTAGTTTTTAATATTGCACTGTATCTACATGTATATTTTGCAGTGTGTCTAAAAATGTTTTTAAAAAATTATAATTTTTTAATTTAATTTTTTTGGAAAAATTGTTATTTCTTTATTTCTTATACGACACTATTCCTAAAATTAAACTTGTTTTGAAAACCCTTAAAATTAAATAGCACTAGTTTGGTGTGTGATTTTGCAAGCGAGTACTTTCTAATACAAAATAATCGTGAAAACTTGTGAAATACTCATAAACCATAGACATAAAAGTGATTATAAGTACGCCACCGCACATCACAACATGTAGGTACAATTTTTTTACTGAACATAAATGAACTTCTCATAAGGTAAGATAATCACTTACAAAGTTTGCACGATACAACCCACAGTATGGTCTAACTACCAAAAAGTTGAAAAAGCAAGGTTTTAAAAAAAAACGGTATCTCTTAAAATATAGCAGATATCAAAAATTTGACAGACTTCTTTCTTTGCTATGGACCAGTGATTCAATTGATGGACAGTGACCAAATTTAAAAAAATTATTATGAAAGTTACATGCTATTGAAATTGGAGCAAAAATCATCGTCTTCTTTGATACCCTGTATATAAAAACTTTTGACAGTTTAAAAAAATCCAAACTGAGCAATTTTTTCTTAAAGGACAAATCTATTAACCATTAAAAAGCAGAGATCGATATCATATCTGGTTAAGAAAATATTTAGTTTTAAATTTAGGCGAAATAGTCCTTGCTCGAAAGCAAATGAACAGCAGTTTAGTAGGTATGTGATATTTCATTGCATTAATTCCTTAGTTTATAAGTACACCCAATATTTAATCGCATAGAGATGGTACGCTAGAAGAGAAAATATGAAATAAGTATAATGGTGAATAAAGAGTTTCAAAATTTTATTCTATAACAGATAGATACACTTTTTTGTAAAGTATTTGCTTTAAGGAATGTAAAATAGAGTACTATTTTTTATATTTAGTTCAATATGTTCTTAGAAAATTGCAAAATCTTAAAATCTTAGAGTATAACCATCATTTACAAAAATTACATATTGCCCAGAAAGTTCTCCTGAATACTACTTTAATTTCTACCTAGTTTTATAGTATAAACTAAAAATGTTGCGCTATAATATTAAGATTTAACATAAGACTGTAATATAATGACTTTATAATGTGATCTTTCAAGAGTGCTTTAACTGGCTCTCGATCAAAAATTCTACTAAATGGCAAAGTAACTGCGTGAAAAAGAGGTATAAACATATGTTAAAACATTTCGAAAACTGAAATCAAAAGCTTAGAACACCGCATATTAAAAACTGGATTAATTAAAACTCAGATTATTTTATAAATAGGTAAAAACCTATAAAATTTTAAAAATAAAGAAAATTTTGTGAAAAGCCATTAATATATTTTCCAATAAATCCAATATAAATCTGAAACTTATGACTATAGGCAAAACACTAATATTACAAATTTAAAACTTATTGACATCTGAATATAGATAATACAAAAATAGTCTCTTATTTTTAGGTGTGGTTTCAAAACAGGCGAGCAAAATGGAGAAAAGCTGAGCGACTAAAAGAAGAGCAAAGGAAAAGAGAAGGGCACGATGTTGTAAAGAGAGACGGGGACACTAAAGAAGAAAAGGTAAGTAATATTAATATTCTAACAAAATAGATTATTGTGAATATTTATTTGTTAATAGTTGTTTGAATAATATGCAGAATCACGAGATATAGAAATTAAAACATGGGTTCAATGAATATGTCTTTTTTGAAGAATATATCGTAGCTAGACCTTTAAGATAATTTTAAGTCCCTGTCAACTTGTTTTACCTCCTCGTAAACACCGATTAGATTTTTTTCTGAGGCTTTCGAATATACTTGCAAGGCACAATATGTATTTTGACATTTGCTTTCAATAGGTATTTCCTACGCCAAAGCTAAGTTCAGGAATAGTATCTTAGACAAAATAATTTAGTATACATACAATCTTACCGTTCATAACTACAGAAAGAATTGGTCTTACTATTAAATGCGGCAGGAAAACAGCATGTATTTTTACCGCATTATTTTTGCCACCTGATGTTGAAAACTTTAGTTTTTCTTCGGACACATGCGTAAAAAATTAAAAATTCAACAATTACCGCCATGCCATGTGCATTAGAAGATACTGCAAATTTATTTTTATCTTATCCCAATATCTTAACTTTCTGTGTCCTCTCCTCGATCTGCAAAATTTTGGTGTTTTACAAATCGAGTTTATTACTGTTTCCTATGGATTTTATCCTCGCAATTTTTAATAAACATAGTAATACTCTGCTGTACACCGGTTTTGGGTATAAATCATACATAATACTTAATCAAGCACTACACATGTTCACTTGAATATACCCGGATACGACCTTTACTCCCGATTTCTACATACCTCTGGAATAGCTGTTTTTGTACCAGACGACTTATGTTGTTAA
Organism: Pissodes strobi; assembly: GCA_016904865.1. NCBI lineage: Eukaryota > Metazoa > Arthropoda > Insecta > Coleoptera > Curculionidae > Pissodes > Pissodes strobi. The sequence goes on from MU188661.1 coordinate 28,510, forward strand.
CGATATGAAACATAGGAACCTAAGGACGTCGATATCATGTGGTTCAAATTAATCACATATCGAGCAGCCATATTAATTTGTTGTTTGTATAGACCAGCTAGCGAACACCAATATAAACAGCTTTTCTCAAATCTCAGCAATCAAATTGATTTTCTGCAGATCAACTGTCCAGAAACTGTCATAATAGGAGACTTCATAATACATACATAGTACATAACATCGACTCGTTAAAACTCTCTAACAAGAATGACAATAAAGGACCTGAAGCCGACACTATTGCTATAAATCACGGACTTACTCAGCTGTTTCACGAACCCACTAGGATCCCTGAGCTTCAAAAAGACTTTGCGAGCTTCCAGGTTCTATCCTTAATTTCTACTGACCTGACCTCTACACCATAATTGTCCAACCTCCGATGGGCTCATCAGACCATAATCTTATCTCCGCAACCTATGTACATGCTATCAAAATATAGGAGCTACAGGTGCCTCGAAAGGTTTGGCACCACAAATCTGCCAAGTGGCGTTTTATCTTTTTTTCCTTGAAAATATGTCTGCTTTAGGAATCAAAAAATCTCTGAATTTGCTGGTAAGATAACTCAAGTTATCCTAGCTGGTATCGAAGCTTTCATCCCCTCTTCTATAAAACGTATCTCAAACAGTAAACCATGGTTGGGGAAAAACTGCTCAAGAGTGGTCAATGCTAAAAATACCACCTCTGCTGCAAATGGTGCCGAGATCCGACAGCCGAAAATCGAAATATGTTCACCACGACTAAAAGCCAATGTAAGCAGACCATTGACGAGAGCAATTAGGGCTATAACGAGCAGATCAACTGTCCTAACGGATCCAGACACTTTTGATTAGTTGCCAAAGTTGTCAATCAAGGTTTCTTAAAGAAGTCAATTCCACCACTAACCAAAGATGATGGATCAACAGCCGAAACGGCCAAAGAAAAAGCGAACATTCTTGCCGAAATGTTTGCATCAAAGTCTACCTTAGATTCTCAAGGAAAGCCTCTCCCAACTATCCCGAGAATTCCTCAATACCAGATCTGGTATCCAGTCAACGCGAAGTGAAACAAATACTCAAGAGCCTGGACACTAAGAAGACCACAGGATTGGATGGTGTTTCTGCCATAGTGCTTAAAACTTGTGTTGCTAAACTCACTATGCTGATTTTTCTCCCTATTATTCTGAACTGGAAATGCGGTCGGATGCAACCAATCCCGAAGAAAGGTAAAAACTATTTCAAATAACTACCGTCCAATTGCCTTAGTTCCCGTCAAAGTCATGGAGAAACTGATACTGATCAATGGAACACCACTTAAAATATCTCTGATCATCAGGCATTATAATAGCCAGTATGCCTTCCGCAAGCATAGATCAATGGGAGATCTCCCAACTTATGTGACCTACCTGTGGACCAAAACTATCGAGAGTTACGGTGAATCTCGTGCAATGGCTCTCGACATATCCAAAGCATTTTATAGTGCGCATTATTAAGCAAATTGACAGCATGCGGACTGCCACCAGCACTGCTTCTATGGCTTTCCAAGGGATCGAAGTATCCGAGTTGGTATTGATGAACATCTATCGGATGAATTTGAAATCAATGCCGGAGTTTCTCGAGGGTATATATCATCTCCCACACTATTCCTGCTCTATATTAGTGATGTCATAGACAGGTAATGCAAGTCTATTTACATCTTTGCAGCCAAAGCGCTCTTATATCTTAATTCATGTCGCGGACTCCAAGGACCGCTGCTCGATCCCAACGCGAGCGAGAAAATCAAATTTGCTGCCATCAATGAGAATATGAATGAACTCAAGCAGCTGCCTTCTCCAAAAAACGCAAACACCGCAGGACCTGACTTATTAATGACAGGACAAACACTGACTCTGGTCTCAGCCATAAGCTTGTTGGGCATCAACATAGAACACAACATGTCTTGTCGTAATCACGTCACCAAAATCGCCAAGGCAGCATCACAAAAGCTAGGAACACTCTATAGAGCAAAAAAGTTGTACACACCTCATCAACTCTTACTGCTTTTTAAGGCCAAGATAAGACCATGTCTGGAATACTGTTCCCATGTATGGAGCTCGGTACCCAAACACTTGCTCAATATATTAGTTTCTATACAGAGGATAGCAGTCCATCTTGCGGATGACCCAAAGTTGACTAAAGACCTTGATAGCCTTGAACATCGAAGAAAAGTGATGGACCTATTCCTTTACTATCGATGGCATTTATGATTCCGCCCAGAGTTGTGCCAAACAGAAATACCCGTCAGACACAAGCTACTCATCAACACACAATTTAGTTGCGAACATCTAGGACGTCGCTGTAGGACTCCTTTGTCCGAGTAATGTCTTTCCCAAAAATTACATCCCACAGCGCTTCAAGTCCAACGTCCACCGTCTATTCCGCACACGCACCGCTTGTTGTGTGGTATAGGATTTTCCTTTTGTGTGTGTGCCGGACATAAAAAAAAGTTCAACCCGAGTCTAAGTATTTTTGCGTGGTATGGTACTAAAATGAAGGGATTCATAAGCTGAGAAATAATTAATGTGGCTTTTCACCTCCATGCATGAATTTTTCTACAGGAATCTTGTATTTTCGCTCGTCGGGGTGTAAGGAGCCTGAATGGATGAGATTTTCTCACAATATCTACTTTTTCTCCAAACGTTGCTAACAAACAACACTTACAAACATCTATTTCTGTATCATTATAGTTTAAGAAATATAAAAAGGGCGTTACTGGTCTATTATACCGACCTTCTTCTTTTGTTTTAATCCATCCATCTTCTTTCGGTTCATTTCTACTAAGCTTAATATGAATGTAAATCTTTTTCCATGGGTTGTCAATCCTCAGTAGTCCTTAAAGATATCTATTCTTCTTCCCTTATTGTTTTTACATTTCTTTCTGCAGTCTTTTAAAGGTTGGTCTGCTATGTTATTTATAGTTTTCCTTGTCGTCTTTAGACGGGTGGTTGATTTGCTCATGTTTTGTTTCTTGTCTGAATCGATCATTTTCACATAGAGAGTATAATTCATTTTCGAAATTTAAGTTTAATGTCATTTTCTACTATGTCACTTTCCATGTGGATTCACTTTCTTTTCTATTATTAGTTTTCATGTTTTGTTTGTTCGACGAATTTTTAGTTTTTTCGGCCAATTCCGGCCGAACCTTAGGTAAGCTGTCGTCTAGTGTTCGGAACATGTTGCAAAAAACTGTTATCTTACATCAGTTTTGAAAGTATTGAGTGATTGTTACAGGTTCGAAGCTGTATAATTAAAATCCTACAACCTGAAAATTGTTTTCTAGATATGACTGGTTAATTTTTATTTTCAAGCTCGTGGAGAGTCCAACACTTTGGCCACTATTAGATTAGTTTCATTTATTTAATACTTAATACTTATATTTATTATTGTTTCATTTGTCAGATAGGTCATGTTTTAGTTTTTGTAATTTGTATTTTCGAACGAGTTATTAAAAACTCCATGAAGTAATTTTTATATTCTATTATAAAATACAGGTCGTTATGTGGTTATAATCTATTTAACAAATAAAATGCAGATGAGTACAGTAATGAAAAATAAACGCTGATATTTGATATTTTATATAGAACCGTTGAAAGACACCACTGCATAATACACGATCATATTCACAGTTAACAGGTGCTTCAAAAAAATAAATGAAAAAGTCATGTGGTAACTTCGAGGTAACATTGTAACGTTTCTTTTATATATAATTTTATGAAGGAAACATTTTTTCTAGTATAAAGCATACGATATATTTTAGAAATAATTTTTTACAATTTTTGAATCTTCTCCAATACCTTCCAAAAATATTGGTATTTAGGTACACCAAATTTCTAAGCTTTGTCACCGAATATTAACTATAGTTAATATTCGGTGGCTTTGTGTTGACGATTCCACACGACGGACGTGACTGGCTGAATGTATTAGAGTTACCAATGTCTTTACGGTCCAGCGAATTGCTTTCAATCGGTCTGGTAATGCAATGGTCAGATCCTGTGCTTGTGTTGCGGGTGGCCCAAGTTCGATTTCCGTCGGTGACAAGACATGTTTTCTCTTATTTTTTAGGTTATGTTTGTTTCTTTTTTTAAAATTTGGATTAGTTTTGTTTGATTGCGCCCCACGAGCCAGCGAAGCGAGCGGAGGGTTAAGAGTCCGTTCACTGTAGACTGCTCGGGTAGCGATACGGGGTCGGGTACACGGGCGTTACTGCGTGGGGTGGAGACTAACGCGCTCCCACTACTCCGATTTCACGGTGGACGTATTTAGGTACATATTTACCGATTTACCGTTATTATTATGATATTTTGAATATTGAATGTTGTTCGGCCGCGCGAGTTGGAATTGATGAGATGAGCGTTAACAACAATTATAAACCGAGTGGGCTGCCGGTTATAAAGTATAGAAATCTTGTTGGAATGGGCAGAATGTATGATTGAAAATATATAAGAGCTGATAATTGTTTTAAATATTCCCTTTGTTTATCGTTATAAATTTGGGTAAATCATCAACAGAGAACGAGAGCTGGGCAAAATTGGACAATTTTTTTTTAAACTTGCTATATTTGGGGGTTTTGATTTCAAAAGTGACATTAATTCTTGAAGAACATTTTGACCCTGTATAGCTCTGTGGCCCTAAATTGAGGAAGCCTGCTGCGATTTGATTCCATAAAATCAGTAATAATTCGTTTTCTATAATTTGAAAAAATTTGCTTCGGTATTTTGTTTAAACGGAGACGCCTATTTTTGCTCTTGGGGAAAAAATATACTTTTTTTTCGATCGTGTTCATATTCGATAGGTGGATGGTAGGGGTTGCCATGATCCCAAAAAGCAAATTTATAATTTCGATCCCCCCACTCCTCCCTTAAAAATTGTAAGTTTTAAATGATATGCCGTGGAGAGTTCAAATTCGGTATAAGGGGGTTTTCGGGAACGGGGACTTCATATATGACCTAAAATTTTTCCTGGGTAAGAAAAAAAAACGAAAAAAAGGGGAATATCTTCCTTTATGATATAGGCGTTTTCGCGGTTGGGGATTTCCGAAGTGACGTCAGATTTTTCCTGGAGCGTACCAGGAAAACTGGATAAGAAAATAAAATAAAAAAAATATGAACATATTTATTTTTGACATTTTTTTCAATGGAAACTAAACTTCCTCTCGAAAAACCCAAAAACACGTGTTTTTGAAGGTTATGTTTGAAACTTTTTAAAAGTAAGGTACCTATGAGAAAGAGCAAATTAAACTCTTTTTGTATAGCAGTAGCTTTTTCTGGAAAATATAATTCCAAATTTATGGGAAGAATACACCTATTCTGGGTTAATGACCAGCCAAAGTAAGGGAAAAACGACTTAACCACAATTTTTTTTATATACGAGTGTAGAGAATACGAAAGGTACTATTTGCCAAATGAAAGAACCTGGACGGAAAGAATGCGGGCAAAAAATGTCCTCGCATATTTAGATGCTGCCACATTTTTTCCCAATAATCCTAATTTATTTTCTGTCTAGTTTCCTATAGTGAATTTACATATTTAAATTTCCTACTTGAATACTTAATTTTGTTATTTTCCTTAATACTACTGTCTTCTATTATTTACTATTTTATTTACACAGGGAAATACGGAATAAGTATACTATAATATTTATAATGTTTATATTTTATTCGCCTTCAAGCTATTTAAAATACGTGACAATAGGCAACAGTGCGACGTTTACTTGATTTTTAGCGGGGAGGCAGTTTAGTGATTGGTCGCAGGATATATTAAATACACTTTGACCCTAGACAAACACCTAATTTTTTTTACATATTTTTAAATTTCGGCAGCGACTTGCTTTAGCCATTGGCGTGGAAATTGCCGATGCCGAACTGTGTGGTTATTTATATTATTTGGTTTGTAGGGTCTGGTGATATATAGGTTTTGTCGATTTTGCAAATTCTCTTTTTTCACTAGAAAGGGGGTGTCCTATATAGTAGTTTAAGTCAAAAAAGTCGGAAGATCCGCTACCTTTGAACCGAAAAAATGCCCTCAAGTTCGAGTTCTGACACAAATTTTCAGCACCACTTCCCAAAAGCACTAGAAATATAGACAAAACACATCTGAAAATCAATTGTCGGGTGAAAATAGATCCCTTTGAACCGAAAAAATGCCCTCAAGTTCGAGTTCTGACACAAATTTTCAGCACCACTTCCCAAAAGCACTAGAAATATAGACAAAACACATCTGAAAATCAATTGTCGGGTGAAAATATTAACTAGGATACATTTGCGTCGAACGAGAGACCTCCGTTTTGTTCCGGTCCTAGTCCAGGTTCCAGGTTTCCAGGTTTTGATTATGGCGTTGTTCCTAGCCAGTTGCCAGCTCCATTACGTGATGACCACGTAGTGTCTGGCTCTAAACCATCACGTGACCATCGAGCTTTACACAAATATAAGCTACCGAATTGCACAGACAGAAATGGTCCCACAGGGACAACCGGTCCCTCCCGGCCTGGGTACCGGCGTAAATGGGTATTTCTTCTGGCTATAAACTATGAAAGGCACAGAATTGCTTCTGGCTAAGCTATGAAAGGCACAGACTACGCTGGCTATGACATCCGGTTCTTTCTCGGGGAGAAAAACGGTCACTAAACGTTTGCCACGTGTCGCTCAATGGCCTGTGCCAATGGCGCTCAAAGAGCCGTCACCGAACGCGTCTGCACTCGACCGAAGACGAATCGGAAGTGTTCCGGTCCTAATTTAAAGCGACTCATAGCCAAAGCCCCATTAAACAATAACTAAAACAGAGTTTTATCCACAATACCGAAACAGAATATTTGCACT